>JAVGWX010000005.1:48546584-48839567 GCA_036924085.1 Ariolimax columbianus | reverse complement strand
CCCCCCCCCCCCCCCCCCCCCAACGCGATCGCTCCTCCTCGAACGGAAAGAAATGCAACCTACCGTACTGGACACTTGCCAGGAAACTTAAAACAGCCAAATAGTTTGGGGTTGTAGGAAGCGACTTTTTGTGAAGGATATGCTACTTACTTTTTTTTGTTAACCATAAGTTCAGGAAAAACCAGCAGGAATTCAGAAGTGCTAAGGATATTCTGCTTGTTCTTCGTTCGTTCTCCATCTCCCGCTACCAAATAAAAGAAGACTAAGAAGAAGTAACATTTAATAATAACAAGAAAAAGTAGAATAAGAGTTAGAAGAAGACGAAAAAGAAGACGGAGAAAAAAAAGAAGACGGAGAAAAAAAAGAAGACGAAGAAGAAAGGAAGTAAAAAGAAGTAGTAAATTAAGAAGTATAAGAATTAGAAGAAGAAGACTGATGGGACCCGGGTTCCTTTAAAGTAGAACAAATCCGTCAATCCAGCAAGCAGTGGCGTCCTGGGCTGACCTCATGACAACCTGAATTGTTGGAAAGCGTGAATCTCCCATTGCTCGACAGTTCTTCGTGGCCCTGCCACCCACTAGCACGATTCTGAGTGACGTACGCGATTATTGGGGAAGGGTGGGGTGGGGGGCGTTTGGGGGGCTGACGGTGCCTGGCCCAAAACTAACCCATTTGAGGTCTACGAGCGGCGTAAATGGTGGCAAATGTGGGCGAGGAGGGTTTATTGTGGCGAAATGTCACGGAGATTTCAGTGTAGTGGAGTGTAATAGTGGTGGGTTGGGGGGGGGGGGGGGGAGACATGCGTGTGTTAAGAAACAGTATATGCGAGAGAGAGAGAGAGAGAGAGTGAGTATATGCGTCTGTGTTAGAGAGTGACAGAGATAGTATATGTGTGTATGTTAGAAAGAGAGGGAGAGAGTATATGCGTGTGTTAGAGAGAGACAGAGATAGTATGTGTGTATGTTAGAGCGAGAGTATATGCGTCTGTGTTAGAGAGAGACAGAGATAGTATATGTGTGTATTAGAGAGAGGGAGAGAGTATACGCGTCTGAGAGAGAGACAGAGATAGTATATGTGTGTATGTTAGAGAGAGAGAGGAAGAGAGTATACGCGTCTGAGAGAGAGACAGATAGTATATGTGTGTATTTTAGAGAGAGAGAGGGAGAGAGTATATGCGGCTGTGTTAGAGATAGTATACGTGTGTATGTTAGAGAGAGAGGGAGAGAGTATATGCGTGTGTGTTATAGAGAGAGAGATAGTATATGTGTGTATGTTAGAGAGATAGAGAGGGGGAGAGACTATATGCGTGTGTGTTATAGAGAGATAGAGATAGTATATGTGTGTATGTTAGAGAGAGAGGGAGGGAGTATATGTGTCTGTGTTAGAGAGGGACAGATATAGTATATGTGTGTATATTAGAGGGAGAGGAAGAGACTATATGCGTCTGTGTTATAGAGAGAGAGTATGTGCGTGTGTGTTATAGAGAGAGAGTATGTGCGTGTATGTTAGAGAGAGTATAAGCGTGTGTGTTATAGAGTGAATGTATATGCGTGTATATTAGAGAGAGTATATGCGTGTGTGTTAGAGAGATAGAGTATGTGCGTGTATGTTAGAGAGAGTATAAGCGTGTGTGTTATAGAGAGAGAGTATGTGCGTGTATGTTAGAGAGAGTATATGCGTGTGTGTTAGAGAGATAGAGTATGTGCGTGTATGTTAGAGAGAGTATAAGCGTGTGTGTGTTATATAGTGAGAGTATGTGCGTGTATGTTAGAGAGAGTATATGCGTGTGTGTTAGAGAGATAGAGTATGTGCGTGTATGTTAGAGAGAGTATAAGCGTGTGTGTTAGAGAGATAGCGTATGTGCGTGTATGTTAGAGAGAGTATAAGCGTGTGTGTTAGAGAGATAGCGTATGTGCGTGTATGTTAGAGAGAGTATAAGCGTGTGTGTTATAGAGTGAGAGTATGTGCGTGTATGTTAGAGAGAGTATAAGCGTGTGTGTTAGAGAGATAGCGTATGTGCGTGTATGTTAGAGAGAGTATAAGCGTGTGTGTTAGAGAGAGAGTATGTGCGTGTATGTTAGAGAGAGTATATGCGTGTGTGTTAGAGAGATAGAGTATGTGCGTGTATGTTAGAGAGAGTATAAGCGTGTGTGTTAGAGAGATAGCGTATGTGCGTGTATGTTAGAGAGAGTATAAGCGTGTGTGTTAGAGAGATAGCGTATGTGCGTGTATGTTAGAGAGAGAGTATAAGCGTGTGTGTTATAGAGTGAGAGTATGTGCGTGTATGTTAGAGAGAGTATAAGCGTGTGTGTTAGAGAGATAGCGTATGTGCGTGTATGTTAGAGAGAGTATAAGCGTGTGTGTTAGAGAGAGAGTATGTGCGTGTATGTTAGAGAGAGTATAAGCGTGTGTGTTAGAGAGATAGAGTATGTGCGTGTATGTTAGAGAGAGTATAAGCGTGTGTGTTATAGAGAGAGAGTATGTGCGTGTGTGTTAGAGAGAGTATAAGCGTGTATGTTAGAGAGAGTATAAGCGTGTGTGTTATAGAGTGAGAGTGATCATCATCATGTAGCATGTCCTTTGTAGAACGTCGCTCCCATCACAGTCTGTCTGAAAGAAACTCGTTCCCTTGCCAAAACACCAGCTTCCGCCACTGTCATACGACCAAAGTATTTGCATTTTCTAGTCAAAATGGAATTGATAAACCAGTTCTCTTCTAAGCTCAACTCTTGCCGAATGTCTACATTTGTTCTTTTCTCTGTCCAGGGTATTCTGAGGATCTTTCTGTAACATTTTGAGTTTGAAGGATTCGATTCTTTGTCTAGAAGTTTTGGTAATCGTCCATGCTTCACAGCCATAAGCTGCCACAGGAAAAACACAGTCTCTCAAGACTTTTACTTTTATCGTTTAATTGGTACTCTGCCATAATTTCTTCAGGCTGTTCAGTCTCTGCATTGCCATAGCTAGTCTTATTCTGATTTCTTTCGAGCAGTCACAATTTTTGTCAATTCTGGAGCCCAGATATTCAAAATGTGTAACCTGATCTATTCCCTCACCACCCACTGTAAATTTATGCCTGACATTGTGTTTTATCGGTGTCATTATCTTTGTTTTGTTTATGTTTGTGAACAGATTTAAATCTTTACTATGTCCATTAACGGCTGAAAGTAGCTGCTCTAGCCCTTCCGCACTTCTTGATAGTATCACTGTGTCATTTGCATATCGTAACTCTGGAATCTCGTACCCCCCAATCGTAAATTGGTCGAAACTTTCAATGTTCTCGTCTTCTCGCACATTTCTCATTATACATTCCGCATATATGTTGTACAGATAAGGTGAGAGTATACATCCTTGTCGGACTCCCTTTTGTACTGCAAACCAATCTGATGTTTGCCCAGATACTCGGATAGCGGCTTGTTGATCTTGGTATAATGTTTCAATGAGATGGACTATATGCAAAGGAAACCCCATTTCCTTCATGATTCTCCACAGATTTTGATGTTTTACCGTGTCGAAGGCCTTAGTGTAATCAATGAAACATGTTTACAGGTCTATATTAAACTCTCTACATTTTTCATACATATTCCTTAAATTGAATATGTGGTCCGGGGTCCCTCTGTCTTTCCTAAAACCTGCCTGGACTACGTGAATTTCAGATTCAAACCTTTTCTCTATCCTTCTTAATAGGATTCGCAAGAGTATCTTGCTAGCATGGCTGATCAGTGCGATAGTTCTGTAGTTCGTGCACAGCTTCAGGTTGCCTTTTTTGGGGAGGGGGACATAAATTGATTTCTTCCATGCTTCTGGCTACTCTGCACTGTGCCATATCTGTTTACACAGCTTGTGATATACTCGAGCACATGCCTCCCCTCCTGCTTGTATTTGATCTGCTGGGATATCATCGCATCCTGAGGACTTTCCCTTTTTTAGTCTTTTAATTGCAGAGCGTACTTCTTCCAATGTTGGTTCAGGTTCTTTCTCATCCTTTGGTAGGATTGTAACTGAGCGCTTTGTGCTATCTCCATACATGGTTCTGCAGTACTCTCTCCATCTATTCAGTATGTCTTTGGTTTCTGTTAATGTGTTATCCTCTTTGTCATTTATGGCATGTGGAACCGGACGGAATTCTATTGTCAGTGTTCTTATTGCTTTGAATGCATCTCTTTCTCTGTCTTGTTGCTGTAGGTTTTCTATATCCTTACATGTTTCTACTATGTATCTTCTTTTATGTTTTCTTATTTCTCTTCTAACTTTTCTTGCGCAGTTTTTATATGCTGTGTTGATCCCCTTACTTCCCATTTGTTTTAATTGTTGCCTTTCTGCAATGAGTTTCTGAGAGAGTATGTGCGTGTATGTTAGAGAGAGTATAAGCGTGTATGTTAGAGAGAGTATAGGCGTGTGTGTTAGAGAGAGAGTATGTGCGTGTATGTTAGAGAGAGTAAAAGCGTGTTAGTTAGAGTGAGAGAGTATGTGCGTGTATGTTAGAGAGAGTATAAGCGTGTGTGTTAGAGAGAGAGAGAGTATGTGCGTGTATGTTAGAGAGAGTATAAGCGTGTGTGTTATAGAGAGAGCATGTGCGTGTTTGTTAGAGAGAGTATAAGCGTGTGTGTTAGAGAGAGAGTATGTGCGTGTATGTTAGAGAGAGTATAAGCGTGTGTGTTAGAGAGAGAGAGTATGTGCGTGTATGTTAAAGAGAGTATAAGCGTGTATGTTAGAGAGAGTATAGGCGTGTGTGTTAGAGAGAGAGAATGTGCGTGTATGTTAGAGAGAGTAAAAGCGTGTTAGTTAGAGTGAGAGAGTATGTGCGTGTATGTTAGAGAGAGTATAAGCGTGTGTGTTAGAGAGAGAGAGAGAGTATGTGCGTGTATGTTAGAGAGAGTATAAGCGTCTGTGTTATAGAGAGAGCATGTGCGTGTATGTTAGAGAGAGTATAAGCGTGTGTGTTAGAGAGAGAGTATGTGCGTGTATGTTAGAGAGAGTATAAGCGTGTGTGTTAGAGAGAGAGAGTATGTGCGTGTATGTTAAAGAGAGAATGTGCGTGTGTGTTAGAGAGAGTATAAGCGTGTTAGTTAGAGTGAGAGAGTATGTGCGTGTATGTTAGAGAGAGTATAAGTGTGTGTGTTAGAGAGAGAGAGTATGTGCGTGTATGTTAAAGAGAGTATGTGAGTGTATGTTAGAGAGAGTATGTGCGTGTATGTTAGAGAGAGTATAAGCGTGTGTGTTATAGAGAGAGCATGTCGAGAAATAATGATTCCTATTGGGGTTAGTGTTAGAGAGGCAGGGGATAGAGAATATGTACTTATGATGGTATGGGAGGGAGAAGGGAGGGGGGAGATTGAGAAATGTGACATATGAGTATGTTGTGTGTGAGGGAGAGAGACGGAGAATGCAATAATTTTTGTTGTAACAGAAGAACGCCATTAGTGCGATCAATGTAGAAAAAATGTGAAGGAAAAGCAGATTAATCTCCTGAATAAATTACAAACCTGTCATGGTTAATCTAGGAGTTTCCAATAGTGGCCTGTCAAAATGTATTCTCGTGTCCGTAAGTCGAGGAGCGTCCCAGATTGGTCTTAAGGCGCTTGTCAACGACTGGTATATTTAATGGCAAGAACAAACCATCTCTACTTCCAGGTGACGGCCCTGGAAATGGGCTGCACTAGTGTAGTCTGGCTGAGAGAATCACATTGGAAAAGCAAACCTTGTATAAAATAACCCAGATGGAACCGGATATGTCGTAGCCTCGTTGTAAACTACGACAGAACTCCCTTTTCAGAACGAGAGCAGAAGAAGAAGAAGAAGAAGGGGATGTAAGAAGAAGATGAAGGGGATGTAAGAAGAAGATGAAGGGGATGTAAGAAGAAAATGGGGATGTAAGAAGAAGAAGGGGATGTAAGAAGAAGAAGAAGAAGGGGAAGCAAGTAGAACAGGAAGCAAGTATAAAAAGGGGAAGTAAATGTAATAAGAGGAAGTAAGTGCAACAAAGGAAAGTAAGTGCAACAAAGGAAAGTAAGTGCAATAAGGGGAAGTAAGTGCAACAAGGGGAAGTAAGTGCACCAAGGGGAAGTAAGTGCAACAAGGGGAAGTAAGTGTAACAAGGGAAAGTAAGTGTAACAAGGGGAAGTAAGTATAACACGGGGTAGTAAGTATAACAAGGGGTAGTAAGTATAACAACGGGTAGTAAGTATAACAAGGGGTAGTAAGTATAACAAAGGGTAGTAAGTATAACAAGGGGTAGTAAGTAGAAGAAGGATAGTTAGTAGAAGAAGGGATAGTAAGTAGAAGAAGGGGAAGTAAATAGAAGCACAGGTAAGTAGAAGAAGGGGAGGTAAGTAGAAGGGGAAGTAAGTAGAAGGGGAAGTAAGTAGAAGAAAGGGAAGTGAGTAAAAGAATAGGTAAGTAGAAGAAGAGGTAAGTAGAAAAAGGGGTAGTAAGAAGAAGAAGAGGTAAGAAGAAGAAGAGGACAGAAGAATAAGAGGTGAGTAGACGAAGGGGATAGAAATGAGAGGGAATGTAATAAGCTATGAAGGGAAGACAATATCTAGAAATGGACATCTGGATATGTAATGTATCCGATATTTCACGTGGATATATATATAAATAGCTGAACGTTGTTTCTTTTTTGAAGGTTTTTCTTTGGGGATTCGGCTGTCGAGGGTCAACCCCAGACTGCAATATTTTAGGTTATATTAGGACTTATTAGCCAATGTATGGGTGTGTGTGTGTATGTTTTGAGTGTGGGCGTATTGGCCAGTGGAATCCGTGTGTGTATGATGTACCTGTTTGTAATGTGTTCCACTCTTATCAATCGTGCAGTACAGTAGTTTGACCAATCCTTTCTGTACGTAGAGTTGTTTTGTTTTGTTTCGTGACTGCCCACAATGGATAGGTTTACTCTTTTGTTCGCCCCGAATAGTTCGTTAAGTCGCTGTGCTCCATTGATGGTCCGTTCTTCGCAGTAAGTGCGAGCGGGCCCAGCGATGTTCAAGGTTAACCGGTCTGCTTAAATAACTGCATCTTCCACCGGGGACAATTTGACGTATGTCCGAGTTATGAAGCCCTTTTGTGCACTGGTTGTGAATCGTGAGGCTGAACATGCGTCTTTCGAGGGAGGCTTGGGTCAATCTGAGTTATGACTCCCATCTCCTTCGTGAGTGTCCATGTTTCCGTCGCATATCATATCTGCAGGTGGAGGGGACGGCGTGGGCTAGTGGTTAAGTGACACGGCTTACAACCAGGAGGTGCTGGGTTCGATCCCCATCACAGCATCGGCCGTTACCCCAGCGAAGCAAACCCTTAGAAAATGCAGGAGGAAGCAGACCCTTACATAACATGCATGCTGAAGTCGGATGCACTGGGCCGACAGGCGCAAAATAAAAACAACAGTGTAACGCACACTTCCTCGGGGAATAGAGAAATAATGCGAACGAAAGAAAAAATATTGCAGGTAGCACGGTGGAGTTGAACAGAGAGGTGCGCAGGCTCTGGCCGTGGATGTTGGTTATACCGTTAGGTTAATTTCTGAAAGCATGTCATAAGCACCTCGTATTGTATCAGTTTTTATCATTGGGTTGCATGTTTGTGTCACAGGTCTTTCGTTTGTTCCTAAATGACCGCCCAAATTTGTTTCCTTCGCCTTAAACTATTCTCCCAAGGCGGTGTGTGTTGCACTATGTTTTTATTTTGCGCCTGTCGGCCCATTGCATCCGACTTCAGCATGCATGTTATGTAATGGTCTGCTTCCTCCTGCATTTTTTAGGGTTTGCTTCTCCGGGGTAACGGCCGGTGCTGTGTTGAGGATCGAAACCAGCACCTTTAGGTTGTGAGCCGCGTCACTAGCCCACGTCGTCCTCCCAGTAAGATCTGATGAGAAATGTTAATATATGTTGGAGTATATATGCAGTAGTGACATGTTAAGATACAAATGCATATACGACCGAACTGCACCAAGTGAACATACGTACGATGCGCACAATGACGTCACTTCTAGTGTATACAGTTCATACCAACCGTCAAGATTGCAAAATTGCATTATCCTCCGACTCAACAGTTTCCTCAGCAGATCGTTGAAAACATGGCGGATGTGATACGTAATCCGTCCAGAGTTGATCAGCTAGCGGTGATACCCAAGCAGTGGGAACGTGTCTGAGAGCCTATGGCGACTTTTTCTAACCCCGAGGCATGTCTGCTTCATAACAATTGCCGTATTTTATTCTGTCACACCACGTGATGTAACTTTCATGTGTTTGTAATAAAGCCACTGGGTCCGGTTTCATTTGAACACGCCTCGTATATACAATACAACCATATCGTTCAGTGTTCCATGTATTACACACGATTTTGCTAAATAGTTTTCGTTGAGAATACACTCAATTATAGAACAGTACATCAGTTACGGCCTCAAGGCCTTCGTCAGGGACACGGAACAACACAAATTATGACATGAAACAAATCACAGAAATGCATACGACTTGATACACTATACGAATCTAGCGGCCGCTATTTGCAAGAAAGAAGCCAAACCTGGCCGGGAACGTATACGAAGGAATAATCACGATATGCCATTTATAACAGAGTGGAATTGGGGTGGAAGACTAGTCAAGGTCAGGCAAAACATACAGGCCTAGACTATCACCTCGGCTTCCTAGTAGCCCTCCGTGGAAACGGGCTGTTTTCACGGCAGCCTGGCTAACGAGGTGAGGGATCGACGTGATCCCCGTAGTAGTGAGCGACACGCAGACGAAGCCAAGCATAGCACAAGCGTCTGGAGGACCCCGGGTCCACATTCGTCAGCACGCTCGTGGTGTGTGGAAAACTACTGCAACCCTCCACTTAACGTCCTTTTCCGGGCGCATAAAAAGTGCACCCAGTGGTCTATAGGTAAAGTGTTCGCCTCGGGTGCTGGAGGTCGCGGGTTCGAATCACGTTGGAGACTGGAATTTTTTCACGTGGATCTTCAAGCAAATATTTCCCCTGATCTGAGTAGTGAGATCAGACACCCGAGCTCAAGCCGCGCGCACGTTAAAAATACACAAGCAGTTGGAAGTCGAAAAGAGTAGGCCTAACGGCCGCTGCTCGGGTAACATTCAAGTTAAAAATCTACTCAAAGTATTCTAGGGATTCTCGCCCCACAGAGAATATGTCGCAAAAAGAGGACTGTGGGGCTATAGCACCAGGTCTTGGTTATGTGGTTAGCGGAGCAGCTAAGATGGCGCCTGGCAGGCTGCGGGTCTACCTTGCTCTAATTTATGCTTCCACCTACACCAGTCTAAAAAAAAAAAGGCGATCGTATATCCCAGGGGCTATCAGAAGCTGGGATTGACCTGGCAAGTCATCAGTGGATTTTCACATGCTACAAAATTTGAAACAAAGGAGGTCACACCTCCCCACGTCGTCAAACGACATAAGTGGACTATAGATAGCTAGATAGAGATAGATTGTTAGAGAACCGTAGATTAGATTTAGATTAGATTTGAATTTAGAATTTAGATTTGAATTTAGAATTTAGATTAGATTTGAATTTAGATTAGATTAGATTAGATTAGATGATTAGATTAGATGATTAGATTAGATTAGATTAGATTAGGTTGGACAGATTGATTGATTGATTGATTGATGGATGGGTGGGTGGATGGGTGAATGGGTTTGGTTGGTAGGGTGGATGGATGGGATAGATAGATAGATAGATAGATAGATAGATAGATAGATAGATAGATAGATAGATAGATAGATAGATAGATAGATAGATAGATAGATAGATAGATAGATAGATAGATAGATAGATAGATAGATAGATAGATAGATAGATAGATAGATAGATAGATAGATAGATAGATAGATAGATAGATAGATAGATAGATAGATAGATAGATAGATAGATAGATAGATAGATAGATAGATAGATAGATAGATAGATAGATAGATAGATAGATAGATAGATAGATAGATAGATAGATAGATAGATAGATAGATAGATAGATAGATAGATAGATAGATAGATAGATAGATAGATAGATAGATAGATAGATAGATAGATAGATAGATAGATAGATAGATAGATAGATAAGATAAGATAAGATAGACAGACAAAAGAGTAAACCTAGTCATTGTGGGCTACCGAAAATACAACACCAGAGTGTGATCAACATGATTTCATTTTTCTTGTTGTTGTTGACTGAACTAGATTTCTCTTACTCTCTGTTTCAGATTTGGCAGCCCGATGTAAAAGAGTGTAACGACAGCTGTATACAATGCACCCCAGCCTTCCTATACCAGGCAAGGGTGTGACCTCTTAAGTCCTAAAGGGTATACCGCGTTTAACCACAGGCAGGTGTAGGCAACGCCTGGTGTTAAGAGCACCGACAATGGAAGCAGACGTGGCGATACAGCGGAGTACTGAAAAGTGGGCTGCAGGTGAGTCGCTGTACGAGCAGCCGGACAAGGTCACGTATATCTACAGCAATCAGAAGAAAGAGAGGAAGGCGCCAGCTGCCGGTCGATTTCACGTGAAACCTTCTAAGTCGTATGACGACGAATTGGAGATCTCTGTCGGTAGAGATAGGCACGCCTGTGCCAGGTCAGATGTCAATGAGGTCTACGATGATCTAAGCTTAAGCGCGGGAACAACGAGATCTGACCGGCATCGTGACATCCGGACAGGGAAACAAGTACATCCGGGTCTGCAGTTTCCTGCACATGATGTGCCCGAGCGATCTGCGGTGAAAGGAAGACAGACAGAACGCAGTTTGGATGGTGGAGAGAGGCGTAGTCACAAGAAGACAAGACGGAAACAGAAACCACATTTTGATGAAGATGTTTCCCACATGTCCAGATATAGATACACCGATGACGCTGTGCACACAGATTTCTGGATCGAAGAAGTCCAAAGACAAAAGGTCGTGGTCTCGCAAGATGGCAGAAGTAGGCCCATTCCTATTGAATTCCATTTAAAAGAAGACCAACTAACAATGTCAGGACCACCAAATAATTGCAGAAGGCCAATTAATATGTCATCACAAATGTCACCGTTGTCATCGTTACCAAAAGAAAAACCATCATCATTTGTCATTGTGGAGGTCAAAGACGGACCAACATTATTTTACAAACAATCGGGTCACATGGCATCAGATTCAGGGATTAGTGATGAGACCATGTTTCCATCTCAGGCCGGTGCATCGCAGTCAGCAAGACATGCTTTACCTGGATTTTCAGACCCCTACTCCATAGATCCGCAGAGAACGTCCTCATTCAGTGCCTACACCGGGAGTTTTTCTTTCAGCAATTCAGACATTTCTCCCTTCACTTCGTTTAGGAGAGATTCCTCTTCCGGCCTACATCATGGAAGTTCTGTCTCGATTGGTGCTGCAGTACCTTCATTGGAGGATTCTCCAAAAAGTAGAAGCGGCTTTTCACAGTTGCCAAGGACACCAGGCTTGAGAAAACCGGATCTATCAGTTCTAAGTACACCGAACAAACACAGAGGTAATTGTCCAGACGACGATAAGTCTTCTGGGTTCAGGGGATCTGGAAGTTTGGTTCCAATGGATAAGCATGAAGTGACCTACATAGTAAAAGACCCTTCATCAGTTACTGCAGCACTGCCAATTGCTTCTGGTCTTACCATGCCACATTCTTTTGATACATCGCCCGCAGACGTGCTTCAGCCTGTGGTATCGGTACTGAAACCTGACGCTAAAGCAGACTCAGTCATCTCAGAAGAACAAACTGCTTTTACAGAAATTGACAAGCAGTCCTCCAGCAAACCCCAGGATGCTGCAATGGCCCCACCCCTTGCAGTTGAACCTTCCTTGGGATTCCAGAACACATACGAAATCCTGCAACAGAAGGCTGGGATCAAACATGATGACATTGTCGTCGGACCTAGACGTCCAAAAAGTGGGATAATGCACGAGGACGTTATCGCTGGAGCTCCAGAACATCAAATGGCTTCCACCAAGTATGATGGCCTTGGACCTGGCACAGTCTTAGTCAATCAGAAATTCAATTTGTCAGCAAGCACAAATGCGTTGACCAGTGGCCATCCAGCAGTGTTATTGCAACACGAATTCGCGAAACGGAGACAAGTCCACAGTGAGTCTGATTCTTTCGTTGCTGATGGCGTGTCCACAGGAGATTCAAAATGCCAACATGAGAACACTAAGGTTACATCAACCTCAGAAGGAGATCATAAACGCGGTGGTAAATCATTTAATAAAGTTCAATCACAGAGATTAGTCATTAACGATGATACATCCCAACTAACCACCAGTAAATGTCCTGCAGACAAAAAGGCTACGGATGGTGTTGGAGGCGGCGTAGAAAGTGGCAAGGAATTCAGACCAAATCAGAGAAAACCTGACCAACAGAAACCTCAACATGGAAAAAATGAGTCTGCCCACACTGCAAAAAGAAAAGCGCTAAATCTGGACATTCTTACAGAAACTGCTGATTTGTACACTACTAAGTCTCTCGATCGAAGTCACAAATCTTTGGGCTCAACAAAGGTGGACTCAAAATCAGTCAACGTCAGCCCCGCCAAACAGCAACTGCACAGTCCAAAAGCGAAGTCTTCCACGTCTGCAGCCGCCAAAAAGCAGTCTTCAATCCCTAAACTCCACATGCTTTCAAACATACCCGTCCCCATGAACCACGACCCTCCTTCCAAAAGACACAGCTACCACAGACCACCATCAACACCTGACCAGGCAGAGCCATATATGCCTTCACCTTTTCAGAAAGAGATTGTGGCTGCACCTTCTCATTCTGGAAAGGGCAGACATGCATCCAACACAGAATCAGCAGAGAACAATGTAGTGTCCACGCGTCCTCAAGAACTTTCTGTTGCATTTGGTCAGCCATGTGCAGAAGATTTGCCTGTTCCAGACAATCAATCTTCTGCTCCTCTTTCTGCAGGCAATTCGAAACTAGCAAGCACTTCAGTAGGTTCAAAACAAACACCATCTATTGTGAATGAAAACATGGTGCATTCTGATTGTGCAAACACTCTTCCAAGGAATAACGTCCCCACAACTTTACCACAGTCACAAATCAGCGATGACCTAACTTCAACAACAGTTAAGGAAGAGACCCCAGCTCCTACAGAACCGCCATCAGACTCACCCTGCCACTTACCAGTAAAGCCTCGTCTCCACCGTTCCGCTGAACATCTTCTAGGGGACGCTAAACTGGCCGTCTTCAACTCGGCCGACAATGTTCCTTGTTTCGACGCACCTGAACCGACGTGCAGTCGGGCATTTAAAGAGTCTGCCAAATCAGAAAAGGCTGGAGGTGACAGCATCAGCCCCTTGAAGACGAACCACGGCCTTGCCAAGACTGCGATAATGAGGCGTGGCTCGGACAGAACCGAGCTGTATAGAAGGGGATCTGATAGAGCCATTCTCCCTGTCAACCAGAATGACCCCAGCGTAGAAAACCTTAAAAAGGCGACTAGTCTCAAAGAGCTATGCCAGTCGATGGCTTCCCTTCTAAACATTGGTAAGTACATCTTCAAACATACGTTTATCATTTAATTTTCTCATCATCATCATGTAGCATCTCCTTTAAAGAACGTGGCTTCCATCACATGCTGTCTGAAAGGAACTCGTTCCCTTGCAAAAACTCCAGCCTCCGTCACAGTCATACCCAGGTATTAATGGATATCTTGGTACCATCGTCTTCTTGGTCTACCACTTCCTCTTTTACCTGGCACCATACTTTCAATCACTGTTCTCTCGAGACCATTGTCTCTCTTGATGTGACCAAAGTATTTGCATTTTCTAGCAAAAAGGGAATTGATAAACCAGTTCTCGTCTATGCTCAACTCTTGCCGAATGTCTACATTTGTCTTTTTCTCTGCCCAGGGTATTCTGAGGATCTTTCTGTAACATTTTGACTCGAAGGATTCGATCCTTTGTCTGGAAGTTTTGGAAATCGTCCATGATTCGTAGCAATAAGCTGCCACAGGATAAACACAGGCGCTCAAGACTTTTACTTTTATCATTTTGATGGTGCTCTGCCATAATTTCTTCAGGCTGTTCAGTCTCTGCATTGCCATTGCTAGTCTTCTTCTGATTTCTTACGAGCAGTCGCCATTTTTGTCAATTCTGGAGCCCAGATATTCAAAATGTGTGACCTGATCTATTTCCTCCCCTCCTACTGTAAATTTATGCTGACATTGTATTTTGTCGTTAGTCATTATGTTTGTTTTAAGTATGTTTATAAACAGGTTTTGATCTTTACTATGTCCATTAACGACTGAAAGTAGCTGCTCTAGCCTTTCCGCACATCTTGACAGCATCACCGTGTCGTCTGCGTATCGTAACTCTAAAATCTCGTACTCGCCAATCGTAAATGGGTCGATTCCACAATGTCAAAATCAGGTAATACCTTGTTTCTCGATGTCGAAATCAGAGATAATACCTAGTTTCTTGATGTCGAAATCAGAGATAATACGTTGTTTCTCGATATCGAAATTAGAGATAATATGTTGTTTATTGTTGTCGAAATCAGAGATAATATCTTGTTTCTCGATGTCAAAATCAGAGATAATACCTTGTTTCTTGATGTCGAAATCAGAGATAATATCTTGTTTTCTTGATGTCGAAATCAGAAATAATACGTTATTTCTCGATGTCGAAATCAGAGATAATACGTTGTTTCTCGATGTCGAAATCCAAGATAATACGTTGTTTCTCGATGTCGAAATCAGAGATAATACGTTGTTTCTCAATGTCGAAATCAGAGATATCTTTTTTCTCGATGTCGAATCAGATAATACGTTGTTTTCGATGTCGAAATCAGAGATAATACGTTGTTTCTCGATGTCAAAATTAGAGATACGTTGATTCTCGATGTTGAAATCAGAGATAATACCTTGTTTCTTCATGTGGAAATCAGAGATAATACCTTGTTTCTCGATGTCCAGTAGGCAGCGTTCTCAAGCAAGTGTAGTTGGGCTGGTCATGGGGTGTGCCTGTCGGACAATAGATGGACGCTCGGAACGGTGTTTTGGTGGCGATGTGATTTTGCACGCCCATGCGGTCGTTCGCCCATGAGAGATACTGAAAGACCTAGTTCCGAATTGGTAAGACACGGCGAAGAATCGGACTGCTTACAGGACATCGCGTTCCCTATACCTGCGGGATTGAGGCCATGGATATTGTAATTGTGTTTCTAGAGTAGTGGCTGGCAGTGTGGCCTGGATGCCGATCCTCTGTCCACAAGGTAATGCGTTCAATGCCTTTATAACGATTGTTGTTGTGTGTTTTTTTTTGGAAGTATATATTGGAAGCCAAGAATAAAAACCTGGAGTAATATTCATTGCCTAGCAATTGCTAGAAGGACACTTGCTTGGTACGACCAAATATCGAGGTCTTGGAAATACGATCCTGCACTGAAAGGTGAAAGGCGGACAACAAAGAGGTCGTCCCAAAAAGAGATGGGTGGAAAACATACAAGAAAAGACCAATCTGCGTCCAGAGAAGGCACAGGCAACGGCCGCTGACAGAGAGGGGTGGCCTGGGGTTGTGAGGATCTCTTTATGTGTGCCCTAACGACATCACTGGTTACCGGATGACTTGACTTGCGCGACTGCAAGGCATTTACCTACTTTGAATATTTGGAATGCTGGTTAAACCTGCTGCCAGGTAGACGAAGGCTTGTACTTTCTATACTTTTTGCAATGTTTTCTTCCTGCGGTGTATTAGGTCTGGGGGAGGTACACTACGTATTCAGTAAGGATTGCGCTGATTTATTTTTAAGTTATGTATGTATGCATGGCAAGCAGCCTTTATTCCTCAATAGTTCTACATTTGCTAGTTTTAGTCATTTTTAGCAGTTGCTAGATCCCATGTTTGTTGATGTCAGACAAACCTTACACTGGAACCTGCGAGGTATATCGTGACAGATGGCTAACGTCATTTGGACAGGGCCGACTAGCTAATCATGAAGAAAACACGATAAGCCATAGGAACAAGAAATAGACGACCTTTATACCTCAGGGTATGCAAGAGATAAGGTAAAAGAGGGGCGGTGGAAGAGAGGCGGTGGAAGAGAGGCAGTGGAAGAGGAGCGGTAGAAGAGGGGCAGTGGAAGAGGGGCGGTGGAAGAGGAGCGGTGGAAGAGGGCGGTGGAAGAAGGGAAGTGGAAGAGGAGCGGTAGAAGAGGGGCAGTGGAAGAGGGGCGGTGGAAGAGGAGCGGTGGAAGAGGGCGGTGGAAGAGTGCGGTAGAAGAGGGGCGGTAGAAGAGGGCTGTCGAAAAGGGGCGGTGGAAGAGTGCGGTAGAAGAGGAGCGGTGGAAGAGGGGCGGTGGAAGAGGAGCGGTGGAAGAGGGCGGTGGAAGAGAGGCGGTAGAAGAGGGGCGTATGAGAGGGGAGGTAGCAGAGGAGCAGTAGAGACAGTAGTATGTTGCTTTGCATGTGGGAAGTGTAACTCATTTTGTATGTGTTATCAGCGCGGCTACTGTTTTTTCAATCAATAGCAAACCCGAACACACAACAAACACATACTGAAACACACATACACAAACCCGAACACACAACAAACACATACTGAAACACACATACACAAACCCGAACACACAACAAACACATACTGAAACACACATACACAAACCCGAACACACAACAAACACATACTGAAACACACATACACAAACCCGAACACACAACAAACACATACTGAAACACACATACACAAACCCGAACACACAACAAACACATACTGAAACACACATACACAAACCCGAACACACAACAAACACATACTGAAACACATACACACAAACCCGAACACACAACAAACACATACTGAAACACACACACACACAAACCCGAACACACAACAAACACATACTGAAACACACACACACACAAACCCGAACACACAACAAACACATACTGAAACACACACACACAAACCCGAACACACAACAAACACATACTGAAACACACATACACACAAACGAACACACAAACACAGACATATCTACACAAACATACAAACACACACATAAACACACATATACACAAACACATACATACAAAAACACCCCAAAAATACGCTCACAAACAAGCAGACACGCACAACCTCACACACCGAATAGTGGAAATATCGCAGTCAATCTGTAAATTAGCGACACAACGCATTCGGTTCTCCGGACTGCATCCCGCTAACTACAAAGTAATGCTCATGGCTTTGTAGCGGAAGATTGAGAACGAACGCAGAAGAAGAAGAAAACACACACACAAATAAACACACACACACACCACATAAACAAACACAAAAACACACACAGAAACATACACACATAAAAATAGACACACGAACAGAAGAAACACAAAGAGAAACACACACACACACAAGCACACATACACAAAAATACACACAGACACAGCCACAAAACAGACAAACACACACACAAAAACAGAGACACACACAATCGGACACACACACACACACTCACAATCATACACACAAACACATGCACAGACACACAAACACACACATACAAACACAGCGACACAAACATACACACAAACACACACATATACAAACACACACATACAAACACATACACAAACACAGCCATGCAAACACACATACAAACACAAATACACACAAAAGCACAAACACAAAAAACACTCACATAAACACAAACACACACAAACACGACAAACAATCACAGACAAACACATACACACAAACACGCACCACGCACACAAACACACACACATAAAAACAGACATTCAAACACACACTCAAACACAGACGCACACAAACACACACGCAGACCCTCACAGAACCACACACATACACAAACAGGAACACAAACGCAGAAACATAAACAGACACACACTTGCAGATACACAGACACACAAACGCAGAAACACAAACACACAAACGCAGAAAAACAGACACACAAACGCAGAAACACAAGCACACACAGAGACACACACACACATACATATACAAACACACACATAAACCCACACGTACACACACAAATAGAGACACACAAACACGGGTTTATGAATAACAAAGTCGCAACAAAAAGGCAGCCTTCACAGTTGTGCTGAGAGGTCATCGCTGCGACCCACAAACAAAATCACATAATTTCGGCCAAATGTGAAGTTTGTGTTGATCGTCTTTTGTATTGGAGGGACACCGTCCATAATGAGTCTGTTCCACACGGTCAAACGATCGATACAGAAGTGTTACTTGAACGTCATGAGGCGTTTGAGAGAGACGGCGCGAAAAACCGAGCATGAGGCATGATCATACAAAACATGGCATCACGACACCTCCTCACATGCACACGTCACTGCTTATTCAATACTTTTCAGCACAGCATGATACGGACTGTTGTTCCACAGCCATCATGTTCTCTAGATTTGGCCCCTACATCCCTTTTTTTTTCCATGTTACCAAAGCTGAAATCCAGCCTAAAAGGTCGCCCATTTCAGACCATAGAAGAGATCAAAAGAAAATTCGCTACTAGACAGTGCAGGCTATTCCTGAAAACTAGCTCCAGCAGGCATCCGAAAATTGGAAAATACTTTGCGAGCATCAACAGTGGAGACAAGTTTGAATAAATTGATGTCAGTGAAGAAAATGGGTTTTTAAAATATTTTTATGCGATTTAATTTTTTTTTAAATATTTTTTTATTACGAAGTTCGTTTTATTTTTGGGTTGACCACATTGTGTGTGTGTTTGTGAGTGTGTGTTTGTGTATGCGTGGGTATGTGTTTGTGAGTGTGTGGGTGTGAGTGTGTGGGCGTGAGTGTGTGTGCGTGGGTGTGTGTTTGTGTATGCGTGAGTGTGTGTTTGTGTGTGACTGAGTGTGTGTTTGTGTATGCGTGAGTGTGTGTTTGTGTGCGCCTGAGGCTGTGTTTGTGTGTGTGTGAGTGTGTGTGCGTGAGTGTGTGTGTTTGGGTATGCGTGAGTGTGTGTGCGTGTATGCGTGAGTGTGTTTGTTTGTGTGTGGGCGTGTGTGTGTTTGTTTGTGTGTGGGCGTGTGTGTGTGTGCGTGTATGCGTGAGTGTGTTTGTTTGTGTGTGGGCGTGTGTTTGTGTGTGCGTGAGTGTGTGTGTTTGTGTGTGCGCGAGTGTGTGCGTGTATGCGTGAGTGTGTGCGTGTATGCGTGAGTGTGTTTGTTTGTGTGTGGGCGTGTGTGTGTGTGTGAGTGGGCGTGTGTATGACGCATACGACAAAGGAGAACAGAAAGATTAGAAGACCTGACGAGAGTGTGCGTTCTAATGTGCGTTTAAATTGGTTTTTGCTGGACAGTAGCTAACTGGGGTTGTTACTGGTTTGTGTGTGTGTGTGTGTGCGCACGTGCGTGCGTGAGAGAGAGATATATATATATTAGATAGATTGAGAAAGAGATTGAAATTGAGAGAGATGTTAGAGAGATATTAGAGATAGAGATTAATGGAAAGATTGCGAGAGAGAGAGAGAGAGAGAGAGAGGGTGAAAGAAAGAGAGAGAAATTGACGGAAAGAGAATGCGAGAGAGAGATTGGGAAATAGCAAATGAGGGAAAGAGATTGCGAGAGAGAGGGAGAGAGATTGGGAAATAGCAAATGAGGGAAAGAGATTGCGAGAGAGATTAACAAAGAGAACGATTAAGAAAGAAATATTGGAGAGATTTAGAGAAATAAATTGACAGATGTTGAGATATATTAGAGATTGAGAGAGATTGCGAGAGATTGAGAGAGTGATTGAAAGAGTGTTTTTGATACAGATTGAGAGGGATATTTCAAGAAAGAGATTTCAAGAGAGGGATTTATATATATATATTAGTAGATTAAGAGTGATAGAGCGAGTGACATTAAAATTGAGAGAGAGAGTTATATTCCATGTCGTGTGTGAATTGGACATCCACTTTCAGTTTAAATGTACTACCCAGCCGCCGCCCCCCCCCCCCCCCCGACCAATTCCACAGTTGTCCACATTTGAACCTAACCCCGGCCCTCTCCTGTGAACGTCTTGTTTGGATATCCCTGAAGGCAACTCAACAATGAAGCCTCTGTTCACCCCACCTCAGCAGAGGCTAAGAAATTATCCCGGATATCAGCTTCTTATATAAGATAAGCCTTATCTTTCTTGCCACCCAAGAATCGCACATTTCGTCATCACCACACCCCCCCCCCCCCCCCCCCTTTTTCTCTCTATCTCTTTTATAGGCCAGCGTCATTAAATATGTCACAAATGGCTACGTAAAAATAACATAAATGTATGACTAACTTGAAAACTATTTGATGTAGTACGTATATTTCCCTAATTTGTCTACATAATCTCCAAGTATCCACGATACTCGTATCGCTTTATCAGTGCTTTTATATGTGCAGCATGGAAGTGTTTTGGTCTGCTGTCTCAGCCACATTCGCACCTGTCGTTCAACCTGTTCGCCAAGCGCGAACTGTTTACCACTGCGGTGAGTTTTTAGTGCAGCAAAAAGTGTGGAAACCGGTCGTGGCTAATTGCAGCTGCTGCACTGTCTATCGTTGCTCGCCTGACATGGACCGAAGAGGTAAGCGACAGCAGCCGACGTTTCATTGCTGGCTGCTAGCATCATGGATTACCATAAGATGAACAGACAAGAGCTGACGTCTCAGAATAGGGCCCAACAGACTCCACAGCCACGTTTCACGACGTTGGAGATTGACAACTTGGCCATGTGCACGTGTGGACAGGCACTCTAGAGTGCACATATTTACTACTAGAGAACTGATGTAGAGACTACTAAAGAACGAGGCTGAAGATGCAGCTCGGTGAATGAGCTGATAGCAGCCAGCTACTCATAGCTGGCTGCTTGCTTCAGGGTCAGCGAAAGAGAACTGAACAAGACCCTGTTGTACCTTAAAACCGCCACCCTGCAAACAGGCGGCACTAGTGAAGTCTGGCTAAGAGAACAATCGCAGTGGAAAGGCATGACCGACATCTAATTAATTAATTAATTAATTAATTCACCCCCTCCCTCCCTCCTGTTGGACGTTGTCTCCCATAGTGTATGTCCATTTCTAGCCCCATTTGATTCGCTAAAATTATTATTCCAGTGACTGTTGTTGGCTCCTTTCCCATAGGTGTTCATTCCTCACTATGTCCCGTCACGGTTTGCACGTTATCCTTAGTAAGCATCTGTTATCGAAGGACTGGGGTATTTGTTGTATGGACTTGGTCGTTATCCATGCTTTCCTCCATTGTGAATCTTTATTGAGAAAGTAGACCGGGATCTTCCAAGCTGAAGTGCATTGTAAATTAGGCTCCTACTTGACTTGACCTGATTTCATTTGATCTGCACGGACCCAACTTGATTGTTCTCTTCATCACTGAGCGTCCTCGCTTGGGGATTTTGATGACAAATTTTTGGTTAAAATAATTTTTTTGGAGGGTTTTGCGTTCGCCTTATTTATAAATTTTCCCAAAGGAGGTGTGCGTTGTACTATGTTTTTATTTTGCGACTGTTGGCCCAGTGCATCCGACTTGGCCATCCATGTTTATGTAAGGGTCTGCTTCCTCCTACATTTTCTAAGGGTTTGCTTCAGGATAACGGCCGGTGCTCTGATTGGGGAGCGAACGCAGAACCTATGGGTTATGAGCCTTGTCACTTAACCGCTAGCCCACGCCGTCCCCACTGATGCCAAATATGAAACTGTATAGTTCTGTCATAAAGGTAATTATCAGTCGGCGGGTTCTGTGACAGGAGCTGCTGCCTCATCGCTTGTAGTGCTAAGCAGCAGAATAGGTGATGCCCTGCTGTGTCAGGTGGGGGAGAGGAGACTAACGTCTGGGTTAGGCTAAACATTCTGATCAGATAATGTTAGTCTGGGTCAGGCTGAACAACTGCTGAAGTCGGATGTGTCAGTTCGAAATATGCAAATATCGCAGTCAAGCTGTAAACTATAACACAGCGCATTGCGTTCTCTGGACTACATCATGCTTTTCTGGGCTTTTTATGGAGAGGCTGAGATTGAAAAACGAAGAAGAAGGCTGAACATTACTGATCAGCTAACGTTAGTCTGGGACAGGCTAAACATACTGATCAGACCACGTTAGTCTGGCACAGGCTAAACATACTGATCAGCTAACGTTAGTCTGGGACAGACTAAACATACTGGTCAGACCACGTTAGTCTGGGGCAGGCTAAACATTCTGATCAGCTAACGTTAGTCTAAGGCAGGTTAAACATACTGATTAGCTAACGTTAGTCTGGGACAGGCTAAACATACTGATCATACCATGTTAGTCTGGGACAGGCGAAACATACTGATCAGTTAACGTTAGTCTGGGGAGACTAAACATACTGGTCAGACCACGTTAGTCTGGGACAGGCTAAACATACTGGTCAGACCACGTTAGTCTGGGACAGGCTAAACATACTGGTCAGACCACGTTAGTCTGGGACAGGCGAAACATACTGATAAAGACCCCATCTGACTTCCAGGTAGTTCTCCCTGGAAACAGACTGCTTGAGTCAGACTAACAAGGTAGGTATTGACGTGATCCCCTCAGTAGTAAACATCACGTAGATTAAACCAAGGATAGCACAACAGCTTGGAAGAGCCCGGCCCACGTTAATCATGGAGCTTGGGATGCAACCCGCCACCTAACGCTAGTTTGAAAGCGGACCCAAGCGTGAACCTACGCATCATGTGCATTCAGCAGCAACAACAACCTCCCTACATTCAACCTTGACCCAGTTGAAATGTCTTCTGTTTATCAATCCTTTATTTGTATTATCTCCCTCACAACTATTACCATCTTCCCCATGTGCCTTTCTCTCCTTCACACAAACACCTCCCTCTCGCTCTTCCCTTCCACCCCCGCCCGCCCCTCCTTTTCAAATACTATAAAGACCGCCTAGCTCTTATACGAATCGTTGAAGCATGGACTGTAATAGTCACTCCCAAACGTATGCCTCCCCCACCCTCACACCGCATACGCACACCTGAACTACAAATTTCACCTGTAGGTTCTCACAGAACATCAACATTCCACCATAAACCTCCATCTTACCTGTTGTACGTCATAGTGTTCCTCTATATAGATTCCTTCTATACAATTCTAATGTTGCAACGATCAAAACTATCGTTGTTTTTGTTTTGGAACAGTTCAGTTTCCCCCCTTCCACCCAAGCGGTGCTCAATTTGAAAAGAGCTGAGCCACTGTAAACGTACCAAGCACGTAGTAAAATGCGTACCTGGAGTGGGTTCCTGGAGCGCCTGACTCCCGATATCTGCTATGCAGTTCTAAAGATGCAAGGATCAAAGTAGTCGTTAGTTTTTGTTGTGGGACAGTTTTGTTTCCTTTCCACCCGAGCAGTGCTGAGTTTGAAAATAGTTGAGCTACCGTACTCCTCCAAATGTGTAGTTCTTAGCCGACCTGTACTTTTACAGGGGCAGGTGCCCCTGTGTAGGTCCCAGCTCTGGTATGAGAAAGTGTCCTGTCTAGCAGTAGGCTCGAGCAGCTTAATACTCCCCTGCGTTGGGACAAGTGCCGCGGAGGGTGGTTAACCGATGTGCGAGTCTTCTGCAATAGACTCAAATACAAGAGCAAAGTAGACCCGCAGCATGTGAGGCGCCATCTATTCTGCTCTGAGCAAACCACCTAACCATGGCCGGTGTTATGCCATGTCACATAGTTAGTCGTCTCATACGATACGCTTTCCGTGGTGCTATTCTTGTCATTGTCATACACAAAGACCCCGACGGACCACTCTAGAATGTACACTTTCATAAACGGATGCCTGCTCAGAATGAGAGATTGAAATGGTATGATAGGATCACCTGGCGTGGAGCTGCTGGAATGACCCAGACAACTGAATATGGCACCCATTAGGAAACCAGCTGTTACAATAACGAGGCAGCCTATGAGATGGGCATAAATAGAGAGTACTCGGAGTGGTGGGCATAAATAGAGAGTACTCACAGTGGTGGGCAAAAATAGAGTACTCGGAGTGGTGGGCAAAAATAGGGAGTACTCGGAGTGGTGGGCAAAAATAGGGAGTACTCGGAGTGGTGGGCAAAAATAGGGAGTACTCGGAGTGGTGGGCAAAAATAGGGAGTACTCGGAGTGGTGGGCAAAAATAGAGAGTACTCGGAGTGGTGGGCAAAAATAGAGAGTACTCGGAGTGGTGGGCATAAATAAGGAATACTCTAAGTGGTGGGAATAAATAAGGAGTACTCGGAGTGGTGGGCATAAATAAGGAGTACTCGGAGTGGTGGGCATAAATAAGGAGTACTCAGAGTGGTGGGAATAAATAAGGAGTACTCGGAGTGGTGGGCATAAATAAGGAGTACTCGGATTGGTGTGAAGTAAAAAATGGAGTGCCACAGGGCTCGGTTTTGAGACTAATTTTGTTGTTGATGTATATAAACGATTTGGACATTGATATGGGATTCATGATTGCAAAATTTACGGATGACACAAAACTATGCAGGAGTATCATCTAAAGCAGAAGAGGATAACAGAATAGGCGAGAACAATATTATAATGATAGAAAAAGAAAGGTACCAAGGGGTTATAATAGATCATACAGGTAAAGCGAGTGAGCAAGTCCAGGAAGCAGTGAAAAAGGCAAATGCAATGTTAGGTATGATAAAAATAAATATTACACATAGGAGCAAAGGACGTGATTGGGAAACTGTATAAAGCATTAGTTAGACCTAGATTGAAGTAATGTGTACAGGTGTGGAGTCCTTATCGTAGAGGGGATATAAACATGCTGGAAAGGATTCAAAAAAGAGCGTCAAAGCTGACAGTGGGATTCCAGATTTATAGTTATGAGGAAGACTCAGAAGAACCGGCCTACAGTGTCTAGAAAAGAGAAGAATTCGAGGTGACAATACAGGTTTATAAGAAAAGAAAAAAACAGTATACGTTTCTTAAAATACAACCGCCTACAAGATCAAGAGGGCATAGCTACAAATTAAGTAATGATAGGTCAAGGTTCAATATTAGGAAATTTTATTTTAGTCAGGGAGTGGTAAATGTGTGGACTGCATTGCGAAAGGAAGTAGTGGAGGCAAGGGCAGTTAATGCATTTAAAAATAGATTGGATGCGCATAGCTTTTAGAGCTTGGAAATGCAAATGAAACTGGTTGTACACAGACTCTGCAGAGTCATCTAAAACAGTATGAAGACGTTAAGTTACTTTGATTTCCCAAGATAAGCGAAGTAGAGAGCTCGAGAAATCATAAAGGAAACAAATACGACGAGGACAGAGCTGAGACGGATTACCCAGGAGCAGCTTCGAAAACAACTACCTACATCGTTCAATCAATCAATCAATCAAAAGCTGTCAGTTCCGTGTGAAGCATAGGTCCTTAAAACAAATACACAGTGATCCATCAATTTCAACCCAGTTCACGTCTTCATGTTTGTCGCAAAGTCGCATCTGCAGGAGTGATTATGTCTGCCTCTTACCTCTCCTGCTTTGGGGATTCAAAAACAGGGCCTGTCTTGTAATACTATCAACTAACATGCTGAGCATCCATACATTTCTGAAAATGGCCCATCTAAGATGGACGGGATATGTTCGCACGCTAAATGAGCGCATGCCCAAGCAGCTGTTATACGGTGAGCTCATAACAGGCATGCGCTAAATGCGAGGAGGGTGGAGGGGGCGTAGTAGCGGGATGGCAGTAGAAACGCTACATTTACTTCTTGAAAGTGTCTTTGACGAACTTCAATATTGTTCTCACCTCCTGGGCAATGCTTGCGTGGAGAAGAGTTTCTAACACGTCGCGAGTTATGTGACCGACTGCTCATGGCCGGATCAGGTACACCGAGTAGTGACCCCAGAGTCGATTGCAACCGTTGACCGCCTCGTAAAGGTAAATCGCCATCTGACTGTGAATGGCACTTGCTGGAGTGAAAGGCAAGCATCGCTGTAGTAGACATTTATTCGCCGATGAATTTTATAGGATGCACTCGTTCGCTGCTTTAAAGAAAAACGGATAACAGAACGCTGCTCCTTTGGTACATGTCAAAAGTGGGGCAGCCATCTTTTAACTTTAATTATGACGCCCTGTCGTTTATCTGGACAGCAATGGCACGTGCAGGACACTCTTTACATCTTCAACAATCAAATTAACAACTTACAATACAAGGGCATGGCTTTTCTCATTTATATTCCACTTTTAAGGTTTTCATTTGAAGTCTCCTCGTATTTTTGTGGTTGACCTAATTTCCTGTGATTTTCATCTCCTTTCTCTTTCTTTTCCATTTTTGGCCTGTTTGCGCCTTTCAGCGTCAGGTTATGAAGAAATTGCTTGACCGGGTCCTAGTATGTGCTTCGTACACAGGGCGCTTTACTGCTTCTGATATTTCTGTTATCCATGTTTTGCGCGGTTGGTTTGTATCCATTGTATATGAAAAGCTTTGCTTTCTGAGGGATACTATCTGGTGTTTGACGTGTCACGTGGCCGAACCATTTGGTTTGCTGTCTCTTGATGAGGTCTAGCACTGGTGTTGTACCTACTTGTTTCCTAATATCTTCGTATCTGATTCTATCCATTCTTGTTAATCTAAACATTATGTGCAGGCATTTCATCCCTATTGCTACAATGTTTCTTTTATCATTGTTTGTCAATATCCAATATTGCCCCTGATAGCACAATGTAGGTAGGAATATCGTTATGTATAGCGCTCTTTTTGTATCTATTGTCACGTGTTTACATTGTAATATCGGGGACATTTGTCCAAGGATTCGACTTGCTTTATTGTATATGTTTTGGATATCGGTGTCGCCTGTTCCATCTGCCGTGATTATGTCACCCAGGTACGTAAAGTTTTTCACCTGTTTCGTTTCACCTGTTTGTTTTGTATGAATATTGTTGTCCTATTTCTTTTCTTGCAATCGTCATAAGTTCGTTTTTATTTCTATATTGATTTTTATACCATAATACGTACAGACTTCATTAAGTGGATATAATTTGCATACATTTTCTAAAATAATGAAGGTGCATCCTTTTGTTATCTGTACCTCCTAATCTGGCTACGCTGCCACCAAAATACATAAATGCATCCACATCTGAAGTACAGTGTCTTCCAATACAATCTGACTTCGTAATCTATGGGTTTTTTTTTCCTCTGTGGATCATCAGTCCCTAAACATGTGTTACTTATCAAATATACTTGTTATTTTGTATCTCGTAGCTGCAAAGCAGAAGAGCCAAGTCCAGATCGCCAAGTCGCTTTGTCCAATTCCATTTGAATTACATTTTCTTTGTGTGAAGTATACCAATAGCCAGCAGGGAGAAACATGAAAGACATCCCTATTCCAGACTTGTTCTTACATCAAAGGGCTCAGAATGCTGACCTTCACGTAGAATTATCTTTTGTTCTATTCCTAAGAATAGACTTCACTGCACTCCGGGCATACCCATAGGTGTTCAGAAGAATTATGCATTTCATATTTTCATACGTTTTCTTATGTTATTGAAGTATGCTGCTCGGTCGCCCTGAATTGACACATAGAATTTGTCTATGCAGCACATTGCAAAGTTTCTATAGGCGTTCCACGTTGACAATAAGTGCAAGCAACCGCATCTGTGGCCCGTTTCTGTTCTTGGAAGATTTCTATTGACAGAAAGGGCGACAGCTTGCCGCTTTAATTTGACACAGAAATAGTAAATCCGCTCCGCGTGATCCCGGCTAACAGGCCGGTGGAAACAGGCACAGATACTTTAACTAAGGCCTGTCTTTAGTAGCCTTTCTATTCTCGTGTGGTTTAATCTGATTGCTGGATTTCTTCTAGTAGATTTATGCCGCGAACGAGTTCTGGATTGAAGATATCACAAAAAGGAATGTGTGCGGTTGGTGTGACACGGAAATATTCAATCTGCACTACGTTGATTCAGACTGATATGAAGATGAGACAGGAATAGATAGTTTAGTGCGAGTAAGGTTTGGGTTTAAAGTGTCTCCTTGTGGTATAGAATGGACGGTGTGACTTGGTCGAGCAGATAAATGGCAACGACAGCTTCTTATGACATTTTTGTCATTCTTGGCATCTTATGACATTTTGATTTTATATCAGTTCTTTGTCATTCTCAGCATCTTAAGACATGTTGGTCATGCTCAGCATCCTATGATATTTTTCTCATTCTCAGCATCTTAAGACATGTTGGTCATTCTCAGCATCCTATGACATTTTTGTAATTCTCAACTTCATATTACAACATTTGTCATACATTACTAGTATATGACATGTTTGTTATTCTCAGCATCAAATGACATTTTTGTAATTCGCAGCATCAAATTTTTTTTTTTCCACATTGACACCATCTTATGACATTGTTTTGATTCTCAGCATCATATTACAACATTTGTCATTCGTAGCATCTCTTGACATTTTTGTCATTCGCAGCATCTTATGCCATTTGTGTCATTCCTAGCATCTTATGCAATATTTGTCATTTGCAGCATCTAATGACATTTTTGTCATTCGCAGAATCTAATGACATTTTTGTCATTGTCAAGAAATTATGAAATGTTTGTCATTCTCAGAAACTTATGACATTTTTGCCTTTCTCATCATCTTTTAGCAATCTTAACATTTATGACATTTTGTGTTCTTTCAGTTCTTTATCATTCTCAGCATCTAATGATATGTTACTTCGAGTTTCTGGCTTGGGTGTACCAGTCGTGGTAGAGTGTTGCTCTATCGAGTTTTACGTTCGGTTTACAAGTTGTGGTAGAGGGTTGCTCCATCGAGTTTTACGTTCGGTTTACAAGTTGTGGTAGAGGGTTGCTCCATCGAGTTTTACGTTCGGTTTACAAGTTGTGGTAGAGGGTTGCTCCATCGAGTTTTACGTTCGGTTTACAAGTCGTAGTAGAGGGTTGCTCCATCGAGTTTTACGTTCGGCTTACAAGTTGTGGTAGAGGGTTGCTCCATCGAGTTTTACGTTCGGTTTACAAGTTGTGGTAGAGGGTTGCTCCATCGAGTTTTACGTTCGGTTTACAAGTTGTGGTAGAGTGTTGCTCCATCGAGTTTTACGTTCGGTTTACAAGTTGTAGATGGTTGCTCCATCGTTTTACGTTCGGTTTACAAGTCGTGGTAGAGTGTTGCTCCATCGAGTTTTACGTTCGGTTTACAAGTCGGGGTAGAGGGTGGCTCCATCGAGTTTTACGTTCGGTTTACAAGTTGTAGAGGATTACTCCATCGAGTTTTACGTTCGGTTTACAAGTCGTGGTAGAGTGTTGCTCCATCGAGTTTTACGTTCGGTATACAAGTCGTGGTAGAGTGATACAACATCTAGTTTCCACGTTGGGTATGGAAGTTGTGATGTTGCTCCATCGAGTTTCCACCTTAGGTATACAAGTCGTGGTAGAGTGATGCTCCATCGAGTTTCCACCTTAGGTATACAAGTCTGGTAGAGTGATGCTCCATCGAGTTTCCAAAGTCTGGTAGAGTGATGCTCCATCGAGTTTCCACGTTAGGTATATAAGTCTGGTAGCGTGATGCTCCATCGAGATTCCCTATTGGGTATACAAGTCGTGGTACAGCCGATGTCGTTTCACGTATGACTTCGGATATTTACTGGGATCAAGGTGTGCGTTTTGTTTAAAGAAGAAAATATATTGTTCAGTGGTTCTAAACTTCTCGAAAACCAGCAGTTAATCTATGTAATGTGAATAGAGAGACCAGTGGTCTAGCGTTAAGCACACAGTTCTCTTGACCGGGGTGTAACAATATTGTTCGCCTAGGCATCTGAGGCACGTTGCGTTGGTCGAACCCCACCATGACCAGTCAAAACGGCCCTCTGCCGGACCTCGTCTATAGAATGGGGGGGGGGGGGGGGTTGCTATCTGTTGAAGCCACGTGGTTCTGGGACGCTTTTCCTGCCCTTGGATTGCCTTAGCACTTTGAACTGTCTTGAGAAGGATCTGGTGAGCAGGAACTTCCTGATCCAGTCGGACAACATGTCCAAACAGGGAAAGGGGGTGACGATCCAGTAGTTCTGATACAGTAAGGAGGTTGGTCATAGTAGAGACCTCGACATTACGTGGGAGGGATAAACTGGTTTGAAACCTCAGTGAGGAGCATAGCTTGGTTTACAAAGGTAGGAGTCATTCTTTTCTTGTCATCATAGGCTACTCGCGTCACTGTAGCCCACTATACTCCTAAATAGGTTACTCTCGTCACTGTAGCCCACTATACTCCGACATAGGTTACTCTAGTCACTGTAGCCCACTATACTCCTACATAGGCTACTCTCGTCACTGTAGCCCACTGTACTCCTACATAGGTTACTCTCGTCACTGTAGCCAACTATACTCCTAAATAGGCTACTCTCGTCACTGTGGCCCACTATACTCCTACATAGGCTACTCGCGTCACTGTAGCCCACTATACTCCTACATAGGCTACTCTCGTCACTGTAGCCCACTATACTCCTACATAGGCTACTCTCGTCACTGTAGCCCACTATACTCCTACATAGGCTACTCTCGTCACTGTAGCCCACTATACTCCTACATAGGCTACTCGCGTCACTGTAGCCCACTATACTCCTACATAGGCTACTCTCGTCACTGTAGCCCACTATACTCCTACACAGGCTACTCTCGTCACTGTAGCCCACTATACTCCAACACAGGCTGCTCGTCACTGTGGCCCACTATACTCCAACACAGGCTGCTCGTCACTGTGGCTCACTGTACTCCTATAAATTATGGTGCAGTCTGGACGGGTTTATCTTACTGTACAATATCCCTATAGGTGTATACGACGTAAATATGTTGAGGTGAAACAGTGCGTAAATTCAGTATTAAATCACACAATTCTCGCCGTTTGTTCATCTTTTGCCTGTCAATGTACCAACACAGAAACCAAACGTCGGTAGCACTACCAAATAAGAAATCAAAGGTGTTATGCTGACAACAATGTTACATTTGTAACTAAAACGTCATTCAATTTTGTATAATGTCGAACTTTTAAATTGACTTTAACATATTTTCCCTAACTTTTTGTGGGAAAATATCTTCGCAAGAAATTCAGCTTGCACCTTCCTACCTAGAAACCAGTACACCCATAGGGCAGTAATGCATCGGTTTACTTTATTGCTACTTTACTGTTTAACAATCTTTTGCGGTGTTTGCGATCTCACATTTCAAAGACTCGGCTATATGAGGGCGGTAGCCATCTCCTCTCCCTCGCCGCTTTTACTTCCCGGACTGAACTGGTAACCATTTAAGGCTGTGTTAACCCCGTGGATGTTGCGGTCTGAAAAAACATTTCTGCCTCAACTGGGGAATGAACCCAGAACCACTCAGATGAGAAGCCAGTTCGCTAACTACTGCGTTACGCGGCTCCCAAAGATTATAGATGGAAAATAATTATCCTTTTCTGTCTTCTGTTATAACGTCCGTAATATAGAACAAATTAGTAGTTTTAATTCTGGTTTAAAACAATGTTAGATCATGTGCACAGTTCACAGAGTGGCACGCACGCCCTTCGTGGAGCACTCACGTCTTTCGTGGGGCACGCACGCCGTTCGTGGGGCACACACGCCCTTTACATCGCTGGGTACGCACGCCGTTCAAAGAGTGGGACATGCACGACCTTCACAGAGTGGGATACGCACGGCGCTCACAGAGTACGACATGCACGACCTTCACAGAGTCAGGCACAAACGTCGCTCACAGACTACAGAGTGAGACATGCACGACCTTCACAGAGTGGGATACGCACGGCGCTCACAGAGTACGACATGCACGACCTTCACAGAGTCAGGCACAAACGTCGCTCACAGACTACAGAGTGAGACATGCACGACCTTCACAGAGTGGGATACGCACGGCGCTCACAGAGTACGACATGCACGACCTTCACAGAGTCAGGCACAAACGTCGCTCACAGACTACAGAGTGAGACATGCACGACCTTCACAGAGTGGGATACGCACGGCGCTCACAGAGTACTACTACTTCTTCTTCGTACGCAGTCAGATAGTAACCATTATTTTTTCGAAAAAAGCGGCGGTCATCCTGAGGCTGTTGACACTGCCATAGAGCTTGTCTTGTGGTTCCACTGGTGATGGCCACATCTGCTCTCTCTGATCCTCGTATGTCGGGCAGTTCTGCAGCAGATGCTCAGCGGTCATTTTCCCGTTACCACACGGGCATTCGTCGGTACCACCTATCTTCAATTTGTTGAATAAGTGGTACCTCAGTCTATTGTGGCCAGTGCGAAGTCTGAAGACAACGACCTGCTCTCTTCTGTTCAACTGGTAATAGGCATCGTTTTTGGTGTAGCCGGTATGTTCAGTTTCCCATTTGGTCATGTATCTGGCTTTAATAAGCCGTTTTGACTCTTCGTACGTCATACTAGTATCTGTTTGTGGTAGTCTTGCACCTTCTTTTGCTAATCTGTCTGCCTCCTCGATGCCTTGGATGTTGCAGTGTGATGGGACCCACTGTACCACTACCCTTTTTGGTGCGGACTGCTGGCATAGTTGACAAGAGTACTGCTCTTAAGTCATTAAGCTTGGTGTTTTTCTGGCTTTTTAGCGCTGTGACTACGGCCAGAGCATATGAAAGCACGACTGTATAGCTTTCATTTTCTTTATGTGTCGCCATTTCTTCCACTGCCGCCCTCAGTGCCCCTGCCTCCTCTCTGAATTTGCTTGTGTACTTACCAGTAGCGAATGACAGTGTTATTTTTCTGCCATTTGGTAGGTTCAGGAATGCTCCTGCCCCTCCGTTCTGTGTAGTGTTTGTTACAGAACCGTCGGTGTATGCATGGTCCAGTCCATGCTTGGGTAGTTTTTCGATATAAAGCTTAGGGTAGTATCTCTCCTTTCTTTTTCAGTCTGGCAGTTTTTGTTTCCAAAACCTGGTATATTTTCTACCACCTCTGGAAATATATCCTGCCTCCAGGTAGGTTTTCGTACAGTAGTGATGGGTTTTGGTGTTGTTAGTGCGTTTATGGGATCTTCGTGCATCTTTGCTTTGGCTATTTCTGCAAAGTTTCTCCGCTTTAGTTTCCCATTTCCCAAATTGGGTGCATTGGATGGTCAGTCAGTCTTCGGAGTTTCTCTGACTGCAGCTGGGCTCTGCAGTCTCTTCTATCGGTCATGGATTGCAGGAATTTGCTATAAAGACTTAATTTGGTGTTTTGGGGTTTGATTGAAAGCGAGAATAATGTACATGTGGTTTTCTCCTCGTTTATTTTGACCAGCCATGAGTTCGCCCACTCTTCCAGCGATGTTAGGGCCTGCTGCATCCGATTTCTTGCTATGGTGAGATTCTTTTCAGAGGTCCACATAGCCAGATCGTCTGCAAACATTGAGCTATGGACTCGTCTTGGTATATTCTCTGTAATGTCGTTTATATACACCAGGAAGAGTGTGGGTGACAGTACTCCCCCTTGGGGTACTCCCTGTTCGAGTGTCACCTTTTTGCTCATCTGCCCTTGTACTTTGACTCTGGCCGTTCTTTTTTTGAGGTAGTGGTTGATCCACTTGTACATTCTCCCACAAACTTCACTTCTCCTTAGCTTGACTCTAAGTCCGTCTTTCCAGACTTTGTCAAATTCCTTTTCCAGGTCCACCCAAACCGCTACTGTGTGTTTCTGTGCCTGGTAGGCATCTTCTATTTCCTATGAGGATGACCTGGTCATCAGTGGATCTGTGCTATCTAAAGCCTGCTTGCTGTGGAATTAGTATTCGTTTTTCTTCCAGATGTCACATCAGTCTGGTATTTATCATACGTTCCATCAGTTTGCCGACACAGCTCAGTAGGCTGATAGGCCTGTATCCATTTGGATCTGTTTTGTCTTTTCCTTTCTTTGGTACTGTACAAGTACTGCGTCTTTCCATGCCTGGCTCACAGAGTACGACATACACGACCATCACAGAGTGGGATACGCATGCCGCTCACAGAGGGAGACATGCACGCCCTTCACATCGTGTGGCACAAACGCCGCTCACAGAGGGAGACATGCACGCCCTTCACAGAGTGGGGCACTCACGCTCTTCACAGAGCGGAACTCTCTCACCATACCTTTCGCAACTTCCTTTCTACATACACAATGTGCGCTGTGCTCTTTTCAAGCGACCTTTATCCTACTCCATCACGATCACTTCCGCATCTCCTAGAAACCTCTAGTGGAACATCAGAATCCCGCGGCACACAGGTGGAGAAACCGGGACCTGTACCATCAGCTATCAGAGACTCAGCACCTCTGTGTTTCCCCGGAGTGCAGTGATGTTGATTCAGGCCATCACAACATCCCAGAGTTTCAGTTTTCCCGCTCAGGTGTCCTATGCTCATCAACATCAGTTTTATTACATGTACTTTCCTCCCTCCATTTTTTGGAGCGTGTGCTCTTGATCGCGTCCCCCTCTTATATTCAAGAGTTCATCAAATTATATTTTCATGTCCGATATTCCGACATGCCTCCTTTCCTCCTTCCTAATAACTTCTCAAGTCTCCCTCCATCCTTCTTAATGTCTCCTTTCCTTCTCCCTAATGTCTGCCTCCCTTCTCCCTCTGCATCTTAACCTGCCCTCATTTCTGAATCTTTCTACCTTCTTCCTCATTCTGCGTCTTTACTTCTCCTCCCACCTTCCTTCTTTCTACTCATTTCCTCCTCTTTTTCTCTCCGTCCTTCCAAATCATTTCCTTTCTTCTTTCCGTGTGTGTGCGCGCGCGTGCGTGCGCGCGCACGTATATGTACATGTATTTATTATGTATGTTCTCATTGCACATATGTTTATTTCAGACAATGTCAAGGCGGCAGAGATGATCACCACCAGCTTAAGCCAACGCCAGGACCTGGTTGAAGGTCTGGATGCTGACGCCATCTTGGATTACCTTTCGCATCATGGTGTCCTTGACCCTGGGATCTTGGTTGGCCTGGGTAGGTGGAATGGTATAGTTGGTGAAGGTATCTGTTCTGATGCAGTTTAAGCATGATGGAGGCACTATGTTGTTGCTGCTGGTGTTTTTGTAAGCTACTCGTACACAGCCGAATTTTACTCTTGGCATTTCTTTGGTAGCAGGTTGCGTTGGCCGTTCTTTCATGCCTCCTACTTACTTACTTTCCCTGTATTGAAATAACTTACTTCCACTGTCCTGGGCACACGTCAGACCTCATGTTTCCAATGTTCAGCCTCATGGACTGCTTTGTCAAACCCCCACATGCCATCGACACTGCATGTTTCCTGAAGGTTTGGGAAGATCGTCAGGTGGTTTTTGTTTTGCTTTGCCACACAGTCGCATGTCATAATCCTTGCATCTCCATCTCTTCAAGTTCTTCCTGCATCATGATACACTCATTCGGGAGTCTACTTAGTGACTTCTGTGTTGAGGTAACGCAGGTGGTGTCCAGGAGCAGATTACTCATGTAGTTCGATTCGTGTCTCAGGGGGTGGTACACTGATTATGGGGAGTAGTTCTTGTCCCAGGGGGTGGTACGCTGATTATGGGGAGTAGTTCTTGTCTCAGGTGGTGCTACACATTATGGGGAGTAGTTCATGTCTCAGGGGGTGGTACACTGATTATGGGGAGTAGTTCCTGTCTCAGGTGGTGGTACACTGATTATGGGGAGTAGTTCTTGTCTCAGGGGGTGGTACACTAATTATGGGGAGTAGTTCTTGTCTCAGGGGGTGGTACACTGATTATGGGGAGTAGTTCTTGTCTGGTGCTACACTGATTATGGGGAGTAGTTCTTGTCTCATGTGGTGGTATGCCGATTATGGGGTACATTTTTTTAATTGGAGTATGTTGGGGAAGCCAAGTAAAGCTGAACCATTTGGAGTACAGCTGTCCACCTTTATCATCATACTTGGGATGCGAGGAAAGCTACTACAACCTGCCACTTAGCGCCATATTCAGAGTGGACAAAAGAGTAAGCCTAATCATTGGGGGCATTAAACAACAACAACTTGATAGTAGCCCTGACGAAGTGACATGGCTGATGTAACCTTCACATGTACTCACGAACAGAAGCTACATCAGTTTGTGTATGTGGTTTGTGTATGTAGTAGTTTCCTCAGAGTTGAAAATGTACACTCGTACCAATACATTCATATCAAGAAGGCAGAAGTCATGACACTATAACAAAAAAAAAAGAGTGTCCTTCAGCAGACTTAACCACTGGTCGAGAATGAAGTGTTAGAGAATTCAGTATACTAAACCAGCTACACAAATTGTGTATGGTCAGGTGGGACAGTTCCCTGTCTCGTTGCCTTCAGAACAGATACACTTTTATATACAGCTGGACCGATTGGAGCATGGTGGTTGTGGGAACAATGGCAAAGAAGAACTGGACTGCACATGTAGACATAATAAAATAGTCGTGAACTAGAAGAAGAAGAAGAACAAGAACTGGACTTAACATGTAGACATAATAAAACAATCAGGAATGAGAAGAAGAAGAAGAAGAAGAAGAACTGCATTTCACATGTAGACATAATAGAACAACCAAGAAGAAGAAGAACTTGACTTCACATGTAGACATAATAGAACAACCAAGAAGTAGAAGAACTAGACTTCACATGTAGACACAATAGAACAACCAAGAAGAAGAAGAACTTGACTTCACATGTAGACATAATAGAACAACCAAGAAGTAGAAGAACTAGACTTCACATGTAGACACAATAGAACAACCAAGAAGAAGAAGAACTTGACTTCACATGTAGACATAATAGAACAATCAAGAAGAAGAAGAACTAGACTTCACATGTAGACATAATAGAACAACCAAGAAGTAGAAAAACTAGACTTCACATGTAGACACAATAGAACAACCAAGAAGAAGAAGAACTTGACTTCACATGTAGACATAATAGAACAATCAAGAAGAAGAAGAACTAGACTTCACATGTAGACATAATAAAACAATCATGAATGAGAAGAAGCAGAAGAACTGGACTTATTGTGAATCACCATGTGACTGTCTTAAGTACCCCGGCTTCTGATTTTTCCTCATGGTTTACCCTCTAATTCTATCCGGCAAAGAAGTCTCCCGCAAGATAAACTTTTTGAAATTGTAGGGCCATAATGTGTCACGCCATGAATGTGCTATATTGAGATAAGTACAGTATGTTCAAAGATAACACAGACTATAAACATATTTATACATTTATATGTTATATTCTGAAAGATGGCAAGGAGTCTGTGGTACAACGCAACTCGGCTATTCTTAAACACGTGGAGGAGCACGGGAACACCGCTGTCGCCCTTTTCATCAACGCGCTCCGGCAATCTGGACAGCTTCATCTGGCGAGTTCATTGGACACAGAACAAAGAATCAAGCCAGTATCTGGGAATGGTTATTTCGGGAAGGACAGACACAAAGGTAATAAAGAAACACCTCTTAAATGCCAGCTACATTTTTGTCTTTCTTTCTTGCTTCATATTAAAAGAAACTTGGAAAACTTTAGTCCCACTGCTGCGTTAGTGTTAGTCATCGGGTTAAGGGTGAGGGCTTCAAGCCGCTTTGCCACAGTGTGCTGGCTATGTTTGTTTATTTTACCCTCAACTGGACAACAGCATATGCCTTACGAAAGATCCGATCCACTGCCCTCATTATCAGTAGGCAGGCATCGAAACCATTCTGCTACACGTTCTTTCACTTTTTCTTCAATGGTTATTTAATTTTGCTTTATTTTACTAATGATTTTGTTGGGGGGGGGGGGGGGGGGGGGGGGGGGTTAAATTTCCTAAGGCTGAGTGCATTGTAATGTCTTTTGCGCCTAGTACAACCAACTTCATCAATAATTTTGTAGTGAGCGAACTTCCCATAGGGGTATTTTTTTCTTTGTTGTTTTTAATGTTGTGTCATAGTTTGCAGTGATACCTGCATCATTTGACCAGACACAACCGGTTTGCGTACTGCACATTTGTGGTAGCAGGTTTGTCGAAGACAACAGTGAAGAACTGGACAACGATGTTTAAAGAAGGACATGAGTTAACGAAAGATCTTCAGAGACCAGGTCAGGCGCATATTGTTGTATCAGAAGATACCGTTGCCAAAATTGATGCAGCAATTCGGGTGGACCGTCGACAGAGCTTACGTTCGCCACACTTTTGTCACCATACACTGCCTGCATTCTGCGATGAATGTCAACTGGTAGACATCTTTCAGCTGTTGAAAACCGAATCACCGCTTGCTGGTCAACTCCGGACAGATTCTGTATCACACCCGCCATGTTTTCAATGGTCTGCTGAGGAAACTGAGTCGCAGGATAGTGAAATTTTGCAAACTTGACGTTTGATATGTGCTGTATACACCAGAAGTGATGTCAATATGGGCATCATATGTATGTTCACTTGGTGCAGTTAGGTCCGGTTTCATTTGAATAGGCCTCGTATGTATTTGGACAGAAAAAAAAGCCGATTCCATCATCTCATGGGAAAACAACCTGTTTTGGGTCAAGGATTCAACACTGAAAGAGCAGACAGTAGCCAGTGACTCATAGCTGGCTATTGCATCAAGGTCAGTGACCCAGAGCGGACCAAGACCCCATTGCACCTCCAACTGTGGCAGCCCTGAAAACAGACTGCACTCTTGTAGTCTGGCTATGAGAATAAAGATGGCAGTGGGAAGGCAAACCTGGTACCCAGCATAGTCAGCTGAAACGGGATGTATCGGGCTGACAGGTACAGATATCTCCGCCTCGCTGTAAATCATGACACTACATAAAATCCTTATCAAAACGAACGCAGAAGAGCAAGACAACCTGATAAACTACCACTTGCATGCTTACAGCTCAAGGTATGAGGAAGACTATGTGACAGATGCGTTGTTGACATAACATAAATCCTTTAATAATATCAGCTTGCAATGGCAAAAACTGCACACTTGTCTCAAGAAAGTGGCACAGATTGATCCTAAATTGTATGTGCTGCCTAATGGTTAAAACATAAGTCACCCACAGCAAAATGCTCCAGTCAGGCTGAAAGAGTGTCTAAGTCTTCTTAGTGTTGATTGACAGACAAGGGCCCAAATATACAGCAATGATTGAGCTGATAGCAACCAGCGACTCATAGCTACCAGGCTGTACTAGTGTAGACTAGTGAACTCTTTCGAGTCCACACTAATTTAATTATGTCTTTCAGTCGATGTAAAATTTCACAACTTCGTATATCGAATAAATTAATTTTTTTCAAAATAAAAATTTCGAACAAATTTAGCTAAAATTACGATCTACAAATCTTAACAATAATTAAATATTTTATGCATGAAGTATTCATAATTAAATACAGCTTTATGAAGCCTATGGTGCAAAGCCTAAGCAAGGCAATAATGCAAGCCGCCACTGAAACCATCCCAAGAACGGCTAGGAAAATCTATAACCCTATTGGAATGATGAGTTGCAGAAAGCGGAAGATGCAGTCACAAATGCTAGGAACATGGCAGAGCGAGAACAATCTATGGAGGCAAATATCGCCCTCAAAGCCGCCACGGCGAAATACAAATACAATCTAAACCAAACAGCAAGAGAGAGCTGGAAAAACAAAACTGAAACCTCAACCTAGACAAAGACGGGAACAAGCTATGGAAGCTAGTCAGAGCCATGAACGACGAAACCCCTCCAAACAAACAAATTACCATCAAGCAGGGCGAAAACTTGCTCACTGGAAAAAAAGCCGCTAACGCTTTTGTAGAACACTATGCCAAAGCAAACCACATCGAGGTCCCTGCAGATAGGCATACAGACATTAGTGAAGAGCTAAAGGGGCACGACAACATCAGTACGGCATCAGAAGAGCATATGATGGCCAAATTAACAATGAGTGAAATGGAAGAGGCCATGAGAACATTAAAGAAAAGGAAATCTCCCGGAAAAGACGGGATAACAAACGAAATGCTGATGGGGCTGGGCCAAACAGCGAAGAAGAAACTGCTATCGGTTCTGAACCAAAGCTGGAAAAGGGGAATTGTACCACAGGCAGTGTCAGAGGCGCGAAGACGATCAGATACCGTCGTAGTTCTGACCATAAACGATGCCGACTAGCGATCCGCAGGAGTTGCTTCGATGACTCTGCGGGCAGCTTCCGGGAAACCAAAGTGTTTGGGTTTCGGGGGAAGTATGGTTGCAAAGCTGAAACTTAAAGGAATTGACGGAAGGGCACCACCAGGAGTGGAGCCTGCGGCTTAATTTGACTCAACACGGCCAACACTGAAATGATTGACATGCCGAGACCACTCTTCTGGGGTCTAATATGGAACTGGTGCTGGATTTAGACCCCCAGAAATCTGGGGTTATGCCCCCTGTGGCCCGGTTTCGTCTGCATCCAGTGTTCTGAAAAAGGAATTGACAGAAGAGCACTATCAGGAGTGGAGCCTGAGACCTAAATTAACTTAACACGCCAATACTGCAGAATGACTATCAAAAAGTACACCTTCATGGGGTCTAATAGAGAACATGTGCTGGAATTAGACCCTCGAAAATCTGGGGCTACCCTCTAAGAAACTTGATTGTCTCGCTAAGGGAATTGACGGAAGGGCACCACCAGGTGTGGAACCTGCGGCTTAATTTGACTGAACACGCCAATACTGTAGAACAACTGACAAATCGAGAGCACTGCCGCTTGGGTCTAATAATGAACGTACGCTGGTATTAGACTCACGAATGACAAGTCAGCTCTCAAACACTCAAATGAAAGAACGCTACGGAAATCGTGTTTAACTCCGCAGAAACCGCAGATTTCAAATACCTGGTCATTGACAAGCAAAAGCCCTCAATAAATTCGTCTGACCAAATAGTGAACGGGTGCTGGAAATAGATCATCTGAAGACAGGTCAGTTTTACCCTACAAATGACAGGGCGTTGCTACGGAAAACCAGCTCAAATCGAGAGGAGCCGCAGACACTTTGGTTCACGTACCAGGCTGATAAGCCAAGGGCGCGAGGCTACCATGTGGGGGATTACGGCCGAACCCCTGTAAGCCGCAATCCCGCCCAAAATCTCAGCACCACTGCAATGGGAGGCTCCTGCATGCTCGGGACCTGGGGCTTGCGCCCCAGCCCTATCAGGTAGAGCCACAGTAAGAGGTCCTTGCCGTCCGCCAATCAAAGCGGGCGGACAACTGCTTGATACTCACCCTATACGGCGATGGGGTGCGAAAACACCAACCAAAGACTTAGTACCTGGTCGGGGTGTCGAAAACAGTAGAGCAGCCACCTCACTGTGAACTGTCAAGACTCAACCACTGACCATGAGAGTTGTCCGCACATCAGGCAAACAACATCTCTGTGACATCACCAGGCTTGTCCTCTGGCTGAATGCACTCCGGCTACGATATCTACCTCTGTACGTTATCAGCCATATAACTATCATACTGGACGCAGAAGAGATGCAGACCAGCGGACATTGCACACCTGCCCCACTGTGTCAACACCCCAGGTGGCGGGGAATGCTAGGCGTACCATCTCTGCATAGAAGCCAAGAAAATAAAGGGAAAAAGAGATACCCCACTCACATGCAAATGCTACGTTCCTGGCAGGACGTGACGATCCTGGGATACAGACACACTGGACTGCCTCTCTTCCGGGTAAACCAGTCCATCTCATATATCATCACATATCATCATTGCACCCTATAGACGCGAGTAGTGAAGCCTCGATAGTCTGGTAAGACAACTTCCATAAGAGAGAAAACTCTGATCATAAACAACTGCTGCCTTGCAGATAGGCTGGGGACAGCCAAAGGCTAAGGAGGGCATCCCTACAGAAACGCCTGTTGAAATCGGATGCACGGGGCCGCAAGCCTAACAAAACAGTGCAACGTAAATCACAGTATGATGGCAGTACAACCTATTAGAAAAACGCATGGCGCTCATCCTGCGGAGTCCCGCCAGGCAGCGATAGTACCGGGCCCCACGCCTCGAAGGGGCCCATCCTTGACTACTGGTGGTCACCCACCCATGTGTCGTGGAGTCAAGGCACATGGCTATGGGGCAACTTCTATTGGCCAAAACCTCAAGACCCTCAAAATACTACAGTGGAATGCGGAGGGAGTCATTAACAAAAAACTTTCCCTAACACACCACCTGCATGAAGGTAAGATTGACGTGGCATGTATCCAGGAAACGCACCTCAACAATAACCATAAATTCTCAATCAGAGGATATCAGACCTTCCGTCTAGATAGAGAAGGCCACAAAGGAGGGGTCCTGATACTGACCAGAAACTGCATACCGAGTAGCGCGGTATCTGTCAATCACACCGGACAAGCAGAAATTGTAGGAGTTGACATAATGGCTCAAGAGACGAAGCTCCGCATTTTCAATCTGTACGGACCACCAAACAGAGACCTATCGCTCTCGAGTATGGAGGTCAGAGACTCCAACTGCATAGTAGTTGGAGATTTCAACAGCCACTCGGAGAGATGGGGATACTCTGACACAGACAGCAGAGGTGACGAAGTGGAAGATTGGGAGATAGATGCAAATCTCTCCCTAATCAATAGGCCGGAGGATAGCCCTAGCTTCTATTCAAGAACATGGCATACCACCTCGACTCCAGATTTGGCCTTCTCCACACAGGACATACACCATAAAATAGACTGCCAGGTGCTAAACCAACTGGCAGGTAGCGACCACAGGCCGATCAGGCTAACCATTGACATGGAAGTAGGCCCACAGGAAACAAAACCACTCCCACGTTGGAATTACAAACGAGCCGACTGGGACAGATTTGCAATCCTAACAGATGGGCTGTGTGAAACCATCAACACACGAAACACCAAAATGAAGCCCATGGTAGAGAGCCTAAGCAAGGCAATAATGCAAGCCGCCACTGAAACCATCCCAAGAGGAGCTAGGAAAAACTATAAGCCCTACTGGAATGATGAGTTGCAGAAAGTGGAAGATGCAGTAACAAATGCTAGGAACATGGCAGAGCGAGAAAAATCCATGGAGGCAAACATCGCCCTCAAAGCCGCCGCGGCGAAGTACAAACACACTCTCAAGCAAACAGCAAGAGAAAGCTGGAAAAATAAAACGGAAAGTCTAAACCTGGACAAAGACGGGAACAAGCTATGGAAGCTAGTCAGAGCCATGAACGACGAAACCCCGTCAAATAAACAAATTACTATCAAGCAGGGCGAGAACTTGATCACAGGTAAGAAAGCCTCAAACGCCTTTGTCGATCACTATGCCAGAGCAAACCACATCGAGGTCCCTGCAGATAAGCATACAGACATTAGCGAAGAACTAAAGGGACACGAAAACATGAATACGGCTCCTGAAGAGCACATGATGGCCAAACTAACAATGCGCGAAATGGAAGAGGCTATGAGAACACTAAAGAAAAGGAAATCTCCCGGAAAAGACGGGATAACAAACGAAATGCTGATGGGGCTGGGCCAAACAGCGAAGAAGAAACTGCTATCGGTTCTGAACCAAAGCTGGAAAAGGGGAATTGTACCACAGGCATGGAGAGATGCAATACTGGTACCAGTACCAAAAACAGGAAAGGACAAAACAGATCCAAATGGATACAGGCCCATAAGCCTACTGAGCTGTGTCGGCAAGCTGATGGAACGGATGATAAACACCAGACTGATGTGGCATCTGGAAGAAAAACAAATACTAATTCCACAGCAAGCCGGCTTTAGACAGCACAGATCCACTGAGGACCAGGTCATCCTCATAGCCCAAGAGATAGAAGATGCCTACCAGGCACAGAAACACACAGTAGCTGTTTGGGTGGATCTGGAAAAGGCATTTGACAAAGTCTGGAAAGATGGACTTAGAGTCAAGCTAAGAAGAAGTGATGTCTGTGGGAAGATGTACAAGTGGATCAACCACTACCTCAAACAAAGAACGGCCAGAGTCCAAGTACAAGGGCAGATGAGCAAAAAGGTGACACTCGAGCAGGGAGTACCCCAAGGGGGAGTATTGTCACCCACACTCTTCCTGGTATATATAAACGATATTACAGAGAATATACCAAGAAGAGTCCATAGCTCAATGTTTGCAGACGATCTGGCTATGTGGACCTCTGAAAAGAATCTCACCATAGCAAGAAATCGGATGCAGACGGCCCTAACATCGCTGGAAGAGTGGGCGAACTCATGGCTGGTCAAAATAAGCGAGGAGAAAACAACATGCACAATATTCTCGCTCTCATTAAAACCCCAAAGTACCAAATTAAGTCTAAATGGCAAAATCCTGCAGCCAAACGACAACCCAACCTATCTGGGAGTCACATTTGATCGGCGCATGATATGGAAAAGTCAGATTGAGAGAAACCGAATGAAAGCCAGAGAAAGAATGGCAATCATGAGGAAACTTGCTGGCACAAGCTGGGGAGCAGACGAAGGCATACTAAAGAAACTGTACACTGGAAGAGTGAGACCAGTTCTCGAGTATGGCATTGCGGCATGGACAACAGCAGCGAAGGCGAACTTCGATAAAGTTAACAAACTTCAAAACCAAGCCATGAGAATTATAACAGGTGGCATGAAGTCAACGCCAATTGTAGAACTTGAAAAGATTACAAAACTGCAATCCATGACCGATAGAAGAGACTGCAGAGCCCAGCTGCAGTCAGAGAAACTCCGAAGACTGACGGACCATCCAATGTACCAGAGACTAAACAATTTGGGAAATGGGAAACTAAAGCGGAGAAACTTTGCAGAAATAGCCAAAGCAAAGATTCACGAAGATCCCATAAACACACTAACAACACCAAAACCCATCACTACTGTACGAAAACCTACCTGGAGGCAGGATATATTTCCAGAGGTGGTAGAAAATATACCAGGTATTGCAAACAAAAACTGCCAGACTGAAAAAGAAAGGAGAGACACTACCCTAAGCTTCAAAACGAAAAGCTACCCAAGCATGGACTGGACCCATGCATACACCGACGGTTCTGTAACAAACACTACACAGAACGGAGGGGCAGGAGCATTCCTAAACCTACCAAATGGCAGAAAAATAACACTGTCATTCGCTACTGGTAAGTACACAAGCAATTTCAGAGCGGAGGCAGAGGCACTGAGGGCGGCAGTGGAAGAGATGGTGACACACAGTGAAAATGAGAGCCATATAGTCCTGCTGACAGATGCTCTCGCCGTAGTCACAGCGCTAAAAAGCCAGAAAAACACTGAGCTTAATGACTTAAGAGCAGCACTCTGCAAACTGTGCCAGCAGTCCGCACCAAAAAGGGTAGTGGTACAGTGGGTTCCGTCACACTGCAACATCCAAGGCAACGAGGAGGCAGACAGACTGGCAAAAGAAGGTGCAAGACTACCACAAACAGATACCAGTATGACGTACGAAGAGTCAAAACGGCTTATCAAAGCCAGATACATGACCAAATGGGAAACCGAACATACTGGTTACACCAAAAACGATGCCTATTACCAGTTGAACCGAAGAGAGCAGGTCGTTGTCTTCAGACTTCGCACTGGCCACAACAGACTGAGGTACCACCTATTCAACAAATTGAAGATAGGGTGTACCGACGAATGCCCGTGCGGTACTGGTAAAATGACCACTGAACATCTGCTGCAGAACTGCCCGACATACGAGGATCAGAGAGAGCAGATGTGGCCATTACCAGTGGAACTGCAAGACAAGCTCTATGGCAGTAGCGAGAGCCTCAGGATGACCGCCGCTTTTTTCGAAAAAATAATGGTTACTGTCTGACTGTGTACGCAGAAGAAGAAGAAGATTGTCTGGCCAAAGTTAGTGCATGCCGCCAAAAACCTCTTCATGTCTGCTTGCAAATCTTGTTCTGAGCAGGTGTTAAGGGTCAGCAGGTTGTCAGTAAAGATGAGGTCCAACATGGTCGCTTCTCTGACATTGAGCTTAATGTAGATGAACAGTCATCCACATGGGTAGATCCAATATGGAACATAATTACAGAATAGGCGAGAACAAAATTAGAATGATAGAAAAGGAAAGGGATCTAGGAGTTATAATAGATCATACATGTAAGGCTCTAGGATCTAGGATCACCACGTGAAGGTGTAGAAGAGTCTTGGTACCTCTGGTTCGCTGGCACGGATGCTAACAGTCAGCTATGGATGGCTGACTGCTGCAGCTCATGCACTGCTCCGTGTCTTGATCCCAATTTATGTATTTAAGAATAGATTGGATGCGCATAGCTTTTAAAGCAAGGAAATGTAAATGAAACTGGTTGAATGCAGACTCTGCAGAGTCTTCTAAATCAATATAAAGACGTTAAGTTACTTCAGATGTCTCAGACAGAAACACTACTTCAGATGTCTCAGACAGAAACACTACTTCAGATGTCTCAGACAGAAACACTACTTCAGATGTCTCAGACAGAAACACTACTTCAGATGTCTCAGACAAAAACACTACTTCAGATGTCTCAGACAGAAACACTACTTCAGATGTCTCAGACAGAAACACTACTTCAGATGTCTCAGACAGAAACACTACTTCAGATGTCTCAGACAGAAACACTACTTCAGATGTCTCAGACAGAAATACTACTTCAGATGTCTCAGACAGAAACACTACTTCAGATGTCTCAGACAGAAACACTACTTCAGATGTCTCAGACAGAAACACTACTTCAGATGTCTCAGACAGAACCACTACTTCAGATGTCTCAGACAGAAATACTACTTCAGATGTCTCAGACAGAAACACTACTTCAGATGTCTCAGACAGAAACACTACTTCAGATGTCTCAGACAGAAACGCTGATAATTGTGTCCTGTAACTGGTAGGTACACAGGTAGCAGAAATATGTGCACTATCAGATATCATCATCATCAAGTGCCATCTCTGCAAGCGGCAAAGCGGAGAGGGTAAGTCCGCTGACAAGCTAAACTAGAGTCAAAAAGCTGCACCAGTTGCGGGACTCCTGACTGACCAATAAAGTGGATGAGATACATGGATTTGCTGACAATCATGATCACCGTCTCGCGAAGTGAACTTTCTATGCTTTCACTGCCTGCAAGTATGCAGATTCCAAATCAGACTCGTCAGCCATCTCCGCACCCATCCACAAACCAGAATTACAGAATACTCGACTGGAAGGACTGGCTAGGTGAAAAAAGAAAAGGTCGCAATCACTCGTGATGGACGAACAAATATAAAACGAAATCCCAGGACTTAATTTTGTAAAAATGTTATAGGTCTCGCCCTCTGATGTTACTCTTTACCACATCTGGTCCTCGGCCAAACTTAGCTTGGCCACCACTGCTCTAGATTACTAGTTAAAAGATTCAACATTACTACAGTCAGAATTTTGTCTGCGATTGACATACTGTGCTACAGTACCCATGCAGTCAGTCAGCTTTTTATACACGTTTTTATACTTTTTCTATTTCTGTTTATAAGAATCACTCCTGCTGAAACTGTAAACTACAACACAACGCATTCTGTTCTCTAGACTTCATTCTGCTACTTGCAAAGCACTTTTCAGGGCTTGGTAGTGGGAGATTGAGAATGAACAAAGCCAAGCCAAGCAATAAGAATCGATGTTACTGCACTTTGGGCATACCCATAGGTGCTCAGTCTCTCTCAGCAAATGGCACAGGGTATGGATACCGATGGTCCCCGTAGCTCGTTGGTTGTACTCTCTCTTGCTCTGTCCTCTCATTGGCCCTACTTCGCTTAAACCTTGTTCAATGTCAAAACTTTGCAGCCTGTGCATTTCTGCTTCATTTATTGCAGTGTCCTCATCTAACGGGCAGAAATTGATTGATTTCAAAATATCATTCCTATCCATCACTAAGGTGTCCATGAGGCGGGCTTGTGAAGCTAGGATGTCAGCTCTTTTACTGCCCTGAACTCCAGCATGACCAGGACAGTCAATCCATGTCCACCCCTGGAGGTTTAAGGCCTCAACAGCTGCTATCCACTCGTACCTAAGCCATCCCTTCTGTACCTTCTGAAGTACGGCGTGCGCGTCTATCATGCTGACTGCCCTTGTTAAAGAAGTCTCAGATATCCATCTCAGCGCTGACATAACTGCATCTATCTCCATTCTCAAAATTGGAGGTTTATACTTTTTATTTTAATCACATTACCACTGCAGCTTTGTCTTTTTCTTCTATCATTCCGCTTCTCAGACAATGTTTTTATTTTACACTTTTATCAAATAATTTCACTTCCTTTTTTTTTTTCAGGGGAGATTACTATCAGGATAGAGATTGAAGCTCTGAAGATTGTTGCCCCTAGAGAACCCCGCTCAGAGAAAATAGTGGACACTTCACTATTTGGTCCTGGCTGGCAATCATCAGATGATGCTGGAGTTACCATTAAAGACGACGACGAAGACTCTGTCAAACCCAGATCGTGTTGGTGCTTCTGTTTTTCCTACAAGAGCAAAATAAAGTCAATGTCTAAGAAGGAAACAGAGAAGCAGAGAAAGTCAAATGCCCAGAAACTCCATGGATATCAGCCATTTGTCCCAGGTGAGGAATTAAAGCCTTCAGAGGAGATCCACAAGAAGGATCTCAATACAAAGCCGCACAGAACAAAATCCCAGGAAAAGGCTAAAAAAGGTAAAGACAGTTTAGCCAAAGTTGGTGGTACAGAAAGTTCGAAGAAAGATCTTGGAAAGACCAAAGAGAAAGACAGCAGCAAAAAGTCCAAGTCGTCAAAGTCAAAATCAAAAGTGTCTGGGAAATATTCCGAAATTAACAGAAATGATGATTCTGTTGGTGATCAGGCTCGAGATTTACAATCTGCACATGGAGTTGCTGGCCAACTTGGGGCAGATGAGAAATCAAGAAGTGATGGTGAAAGATCTTTAAAGGGCGGTTCAGGTGCTCCAAAAATGACATTAGGTTTAAAACCATATGCACATCAGCAAGAACCTACCAACAAACAAATACAGACTTACAACGGGGACCACAGCACGACAACCATCACTAATCTGGGTTACAAGCAGGACAGCAAAGAATCATGGGATCCTATCGTTATGGAGTACAACCCCAAGCTTGAACTCATTAAACTTCGAGCTGGCCAGGATGAGCTAGCCTCACCCACAAGACAATCTGGCAACACAGGCATTATGTGCGAGCAATGGAAGTCAAATGGTAGATACTTCCAGAATAAAGCTACGCAACTTTGTGAGAAAATCGTCCAAGAACTTCACACCGAAATCATCAAATATTTCGAACAAGACCGAGGCACTCTTATACTGGATGTTGTTGCCGATGTCTCGTCGGTTCTCATCGTTAACATCTGTATGATGCGGGCGCAAGTCAAGTGTCTTCAGCTAGAAATAGCCGACAACAGTTTGTTAAATAAGATCCACGACATGTTTTTTTCGAAAGTGGATATTGCGGACTTTGATATCCGAGGGATAAAGTTGAGGATAGCCCTGGATGAAGCTGAACTAGATATTGTTTTATCTGAACTGTCATGATAACGTACATGTTCACTTGTACCACATGAAGACCTTTATGCTAGACCAACATAAACCCTACTAAAAAAAGCTTTCGTTACAAAGTGGGATCCCAAAAGACAGGGATCTTTGATAACTTCAGAGCTACTTTAAACCCCCAAAAAACAGAAAAAAAAAGAATAAAAAAGGCATTTATTCGGCCAGAGGGATTTCTATAGTTGAGAAATAAAAATCTCTTTCCCTTGCAGTAAGTATGCGGTGTGCAAGATAGGGTTTGAACTCGTGTTCTTCAGGGTGAAAGATTGGTGTCCTAGCCACTCGTTACTCCAAAAATCACAAAATATTACTGCATTTTTTCCAATTGTTGGGGTTAACCTGGAGGACTTACAGTGCTCAGGAATCAATGATGACTGCCCCTGAAGTTACCAAGCAGTGTTTCAGCAAGGCTATATTTTTTTTTTACCTCCGATAGAAAAAAAAATGTAATATCTTGCTGAGGTTCTGAACATGTGGGGGCGCCCAATCCCCCAACCCTATTCTACATGCTGCACAAGTAAAAGATGACTATACAGGATTGTGCAGGGGGTCATAATTTCCTCGACAGCTGAATATAATTTGTGCTTATATTGTTATCTGTTCACTTTATGTGAATAAATTATACAATACGATGTCTGTTAAAAAAGTTTCAGAATTTTTTTGGTATAACTTTATCTGACTTGCCTGGAAAGTAGTCCATCCTTGTCTCCTTTAACATTCGCCTTTCCTCTATGAATACATCGTCTCTAACACCTGTTCCACTTCTGGAAACAATCCTGGTAAACATTTTATGGAATTGTGCATAGAGCGGTGTGTAAATTGCAGTTCATTTCTTCAAAGGTCCGAAATCATCCTTTCAAGCTGGGTTTTAGTTTATAAAACAGGAGAACACCTGCTGAAGCCAGGTCATGTGTGTAGGGTGACTGGGAAAGCACATTTGTTTGTGATTTGTGCTGAAGATTCCAAACAAGGAGTTATCTGTGGGCTAGCACATTGGCATAGAGGAGAAACAACTCATGCATTCTTAACTGAACGTCTTTATACTGGTTTAGAAGACTCTGCAGAGTCTGTATTCAACCAGTTTCTTTTACATTTACTTGATCTAAAAATATCAATGGACATCCAATATATTCTTTAATTCATTAATTGACCCTGCCTCCATTATTTCCTGTGGCAATGCATTCAAAGCATTCACCACTCTCTGACTAAACAAATATTTCCTGGCATCTAATCTGGGCCTTTCTTTAATTAATTTGTGGATGTGCACTCTTGTTCTAGTATCTTTATAAACTTGTATTACGTCACCTCAAATTGTAGGCTGGTTTTTCTGAGTCTTTCCTCATAACTATAATTCTGGAATTCCACTCTCAGTTTTGTTGCTCTTCTTTATATCCTTTCCAGCATGTTTATATCCCCTCTATAGGACTCCACACCTGTACACAGTACTTCAAATCTAGGTCTAACTCCTAACTTTTCCACTGAGATATTTCAACACTTTCAGATAGTACCAGTTTCCAACTAACAATGCTCACAATGTGAAAAAACACCACCAACATGGCCAGATCTTACACATTTATTTTGGTCTTAGCGAATTCTTTTCAAACCTACATCGAGGACATCATTTTTATTTTGATGTCACCTCTGAAGACCCATGTTTTATTGTTAGTTATTATTTTCTTCATAAAGTTGTTATCCTCAGCATGGTCCAAAAGCTGGACAGATGACGTGATTTTCTTTCTGATCGCCTATCGGGAGTCGTTGAGCGAACTTCACACCTCAATCAATCAATCAATAGTACACTTAGGCGGCCAGGCCCCATCGCATCGGATGATCATGTCCATGACCACAACTGATGGCTGCGTTCCAGATGGCTTGCAGTTCTGCTAGGGTGGTGGCGATCTGTTTTAGCCAGGTGATTGAGGGCCGCCCCGAGGACGTCTTCAGGATGAGCACGGCTTCTTTGCAGTACTCGCCCCCACAGCCTGCCAGAGCATCTCATCGGCTGGAAATCTGGGGAAAGGCGAACAACGGGATCGAAGACGGAGAGATGACAGCGATTAATTGTAAGGACAATGCTTGCAAGTTGAGTATGTCAAACTACTTCACTGCTGGATATCATGTCATGCCATTAGGAGGATGCGCAGGTGGAAGGCCTCAATACGTTGCCGATCCCATTATAGTAGTGTCCAGGACTATGAGCCGTACATGAGAATGTGGACAATGCCGAATGAGTAAATACGAAGCCTGGTCTCCAGGGAGAGCCTTCGCTGGGACCAGACTTTGCAGAGTGAGTGCATAGATGAAACCGCTAAGCCCATCCTTTGTAATTTCTCTGTTATGGCATGATCCAGTTGAGATGATGTATTCTTCTGCTACATCTCAAACTTTCAGACAATGATTGAAATCCACCATATCACAGGTCTGGGCGAAATGTCTATTGTCTGGTGATGTCGTGGCTCGTCCTGAAAGCACGTCATCTGTTAAAAGCCGACCATCCTTAAATCCCTGAAACTTTTCGTAACAATGCATACAGCTCATCATGTACTGATCCCATTAACTTATTTGGACATTTCATCAGTCTCTGAACGTTTTCTCGAACTTGAAGCAAACGTTAATGTCGATTTGCAGCTAATGAAAATCAGACATCTCAAGAAACATATAACACAATCTGTAATCATGTAACCAATCAGCTACAGGAGAATAAACAATCATCATCATGTGACATTTCTTTACAGAATGTCGCTCCCATCCCAAACCGCCTGAACGAAACTAGATATCTTGCAAATCTCCAACCTGCTCCAGAGCCATATCCAATCATTCTTTGACATTTTGGTGCCATCGTCTTTCTTAGTCTGCCTCTGCCTCTCTCGCCCGGCATTATACCTTCCATTATTGTTCTCTCAAGACCATTGTGTATTTTGGTGGCCAAAGTATTTCAATTTTCTGTTTATGATTAAATTGATGAACCAGTCCTCTTCTATGTCCAACTTTTGTTGAATGTCTGCAGTCTTCTTTTTTTCAGTCCATGGTCTTCTGAGTATCCTTCTATAATATTTCGACACGAAAGACTCAATTCTCTTCCTTGAGATTTGGGTAACTGTCCATGTTTCGCAGCCATACTGCCACAGGGAAAACACAGGTTCTCAAAATGTTCTGCTATGTTTCTTCAGGTTGTGTAGCAGCCTCTGTATTGCCATTGCCAATCCCTTTCTGATTTCCTATGAGCAGTCACCATTGTTGTCAATTCTAGAGCCCAGATATTCTAAGTCCCTGACCTGTTCTATTTCCACAGCCTCAAGTTTGAATTTATGTTGACTTCTTCTATTATCAATCACAACAAATAGTTATGGTATCATGTTAAACACAATTTCAAAAGTTCTGGAACTTTTTGATTAGACCCTGTATGTTGGTTACTTTTTTTGTTATGTTATACTAGCGTTTCTCAACCTTTTGACACTTGCAGAACCCTTTAAATAATATCCAAGCCCCAGGGAACCCCAACACACACATTATTATATATCATTATTAATATCTTTCTTTCTCTTTTATAGACTTCAAGTAAATAAGGAAAACGTCATATATTTTTTTCTGAAAACTAGTTTTAGCAGAAAATACGTGATGTTTTTCTCGTTAATTGACAATACAGAAAATGAAATAAATTGCTTGTTCAAGAAACCTCAAATTAGTCTCCAACACCCGTAAACGCATACAAATAGTCAATATTGTATATAACACATAAAAACAGAACATAAATAGACAATACAAACTACAATTACTGTATTGTTTATTACTGACCATGTCATAGTCAACCTTAGGCTCGAGCAGCTCCGCTGCAATGGGACAAGTGCCATGGAGAGTTCATCTTAATAGACTCATAACACTAGAGCAAAGTAGACCTGCAACCTGTTAGGTGATCTCTATGCTGCTATTTACAAACCACATAATTATGGGGGGTGTTATGCCATGTCATATAGTCTACTCTTACGACATGCTAACTGGGGGGGAGGGGGGGGTGCTATTCTTGTTCTTGACAAGCACAAAGACCCCGACAGACCACTCGGGACCAAGTCGAAAAGACATAAGATAACCTAGACCAAGGTCAAATGTCAGATGAACAAATATATGTGTGTTAAGCAAATGTTATTTTTGAAGCCAATTTAGACGGAATTTACATTTCTAATGTGAGTCTTGTAATTGTCTTTTGATACACAAATACATAATTCAAGGTCAATTGTACTTTTAAATGATATAACAGGTTGAAGACTTTATTATTATACCCAAGTATTTTGCAATGTACGTGTACTGTAACATTGTGAATATAAAAAAAATCTCAAAAATACATTTACATATGATTAGTTTATTCATCACTATTTCCCGCAGAAGCCCTAGTGATTTCTCGCGGAACTCAAGGGTTCCAGCGAACCACGGTTGAGAAACGCTGTATTATAGAGATCCATTATGTAAATTGTTTGTGATGACTTAGAGCTTTAGTCCCTGGATGGTGATTGTGTTTGATTAGTAGATGGATTAGAGTGGTGTCTGCCACAATAAAGGAAATTGGTTCATGTCCATGCCTCTGTAAGGTCTGGTTTATGTACCTGTAAAAATGAGGACCTGACACTTCTGAGTTAGTGAAGGCAAAGCAATAAAACAAGAATACTGACCTCATAGTGCTGATTACCTCGTACAATGATGTCTATAACACTTTATCCCCAACTGCAGTATCCAATCCAGATTACTTACTTCACAAAAGGTGACTGTTCGGAGACAGTGCACAATGTTTCTATACAATTCATTTCCTACCTACAGCTGAATCTGATCAGGATTACCCACCTCACAATAGCTAAGGCCTAATACTCTAACACTCCATCCCCAACGGCATTATCTTCTATCATCAATCAGTCAAAACTATTCAGCTCTGTATGAAGCACTGTCTTCAAGAAATACATGCCAAGTCCTGTCCTGGCTGTTCTTTTCTTTCTCGTTAGATGACCTGTCCATATTTGTTGATGTTTTTATGACTTAAATTTCTACCTGAAGAGGTAGCCAGGCCCATGCCCATACCCAACCCTCTGGAGTCACCTCTTATGACATGACTGGCAAGTTGCAGTGTTACTATCCTTGACCCTGGCAACACTTGGATAACTATTGTTTACGTACTGTCCTTTATCAATAGTCAATCAGCTATGGCTGACTTAGATGTTACACATATTAAGAAACTAAGTAATATTTATTATTTGTTACTTATAGCAGTTAGTGGCAGAATGGTTAGAACAATAGCCCGTTGTGGCATAGTGGCCCTGCTTTGATCCCAACATTCTCCAGTTCTAAATTATTACCTCATATACAGCTAGGGACAGTAAGACAGCAGGGTAGAGAACTGGTTTGCCAGGTCATTAAAAAAAACAAAGGATGATGATGATGCAGCACAGGAAATGAGCTACTTGCATCAAGGTCAGCGAACATAAGTTGGCCCAGACTCTATTCTTCCTCCAAGTGACACCTTGGAAACGGGCTGCACTCTTGCAGTCTGGCTAAGAGAATAGGAATCGCAGTGGGAAGGCATACATGTTAGCTATACTGAAACCTGATGTGTTGGACTGAAAGCTGCAGATGTCACAGCCGTGCTGTAATCTACAAGAAAATCCTTTTCAGGATGAAAGCAGAAGAAGAAGAAAAACTGGAAACAAACACTTATGGGAACTGTGTAGTGGATAGGTTAGTGGGACTATTCACAACCCATTCATTTGTTCAGATTTAACAAGGTAGTGCAACTATGAGAAGTTAACCCATTTTTAAAATGCTGAAGTCGGATGCACTGGGTCTCATGAGCTGCACAGTACAACAGACTCCACATATTCATTTACTTTATTTTTAATTATTTCTGTAGTGTTTTACAAATTTAATATCAGAAAATGTAGAATTTTATCCTGAATGAGTTTTAAAAGAATTCATAACTAATTACTTAACAGACTAAACTGAAGCTTAGCACACACGCGCAGTGTTTGGTGACAAAAGTGTGTCAAAGACAACTGTGAAGAACTGGACAACAATGTTTAGAGAAGCACGTAAGTTAACGAAAGATTCTCCGGGACCAGGACAGGCGCATATTGCTGCGTCAGAAGATGCCATCACCAAAATTGACGCAGCAACTCGGGTCACCATACACTGCTTGCATTCTGCGATGAATATAAACTGGTCGACATCCTTTAGCTGTTAGAAACCGAATCACCGCTCGCTGATCAACTCTGGACGGACTCCGTATCACACCCGCCATGTTTTCAATGGTCAGCTGAGGAAACTTTGAGTCGGAGGATAATGAAATTTTGCAAACATGACGGTTGGCATGTGTTGTTTACACCAGATGTGACATCATGCACATCGTACGTATGTTCACTTGGTGCAGTTCAGTCCAGTTTCATTTGAACACACCTCATACATTAACTCTCATACAGGATATATACAAAGATACAGTCAGTAGAGGGGTTCATGACCGAGCTGATATCTTAATCGATGTCAGGGAAATCGGCCGAAAAGAGGATTCCTGAGTTGTTCCAGACTCTACATCCTTGTCGCGATTGGTTAAATTAGGGGTGAAATGAGGGGCAGGGAGGTATGAACACCTTAAGGGAATCCAGAGACAGGTTAACCAGCACCGGAATGGTAAGTCATCATATGCTGTTGGAGATAGTGAGGATGAGATCTTGAGTGCTTATGAACTTGTTTCACGTGCAATGAAGATGATCTGATGACTTAACTAACTAACAATGAACATCAACTGACAGCTTCAGGGTGCAAGTAGGGATGAGACAAGGATGGCTTCTTTCAATCTTTCTGTTCTTGTTGGCTTTAGATTGGATAACGAAGACATCAATTGAGGGGAAAAGAACTGGTATTCAGTGGACACTATTGTAGGATCTGGACTGCACAGATGATCTGGTACATTTGTCACACAGCCATAGCCAAATGCAAGAGAAAATTGATAGGGTGAAAGAGCAATCAGACAAATGAAGAGAACCAAGCTTCTTAAACTCGACACTATCAGCGAAGATCCAATCATGCTGGCAGGAGAGCAGTTGGAAGCAGTGGATACCTTTACCTATTTGGGCAGGCACAATTGACACAACATGATGTACAGATGCATAAGACATTGACAACATCCCGCAAGTATGCACGGTCCTGGGCTGTTCTTTCTGCCTCTTTCCAGATTTCAAGAAGTCTACCAGGGTCTTTGTGAAGGAAAAGGACAAGAATAGCACCACTGCCCCACAGAGAGCATTTCGTAAGAGGTGACTTACTGTGTGACATGGCATAACACCAGCCATGGTTAGGTGGTTTGTTAAGAGCAGCATAGATGGCGCCCAACAGGCTGCAGATCTACTTTTCTCTAGTGTTTGAGTCTATTAAGATGGACTCGCACATCGGTTAACCGCCCTTCATAGAGCTTGTCCCAATGCAGTGTAGTATTAAGCTGCTCGAGCCTAGCCCGCTAAGCAGGAAATTCTCACTGCTACATCCAGCGCATACCAGAGCTAAGACCTGAACAGGGGCATCTGCCGCTGTGGAAGTATATTCCAATTAAGAACTAAGAAGTAGGTACAGATACAGATGTAAGGATCAGAATTGGAAAGGCGTGAGGCACACTGAACAATATATGGAGATCTCAAGAAATCAAGATTCACACCAACGTTAATATGTTCAACACCAGTGTCAAGTTAGTGTTGCTGTATGGAGTGGAGACACGGAGAGCGACAAAGGCTCTAGTTTTTCGTTAGCCTACGAAAGGAAAATGGACATAAAGTGGCAGAACACAGTGAGAAATGAAAACCTATTGGAAAAGAGCAAACAACAGCCACTGGAACAACATACTAAGTGCATTAAATGGGGCTGGATAGGACATACCATACGCAAAGCATCATCTAACATAGCCAGACAGGCTCTCATGTAATCCTGAAGGGAAGAGATGGAGAGGTAGATCAAAAAATACATGGAGAAGAGAATGTGAGAAGGAACTAAGATTAAATGATTATACTGGAGAGAGACAGAAGGAACTAAGATTAAATGATTACACCTGGAGAGAGACAGAAGGAACTAAGATTAAATGATTATACTGGAGAGAGGCAGAAAGAGCAGCCCAGAACCATGCATGCTGGCAGGATGCTGTCAATGGCCTATGCACCAAGAGGAACAATGGGGTTTAATCGATTGATTTTTATGATGTTATATATCACTTTTTTGTGAATAAATTATTGAACTGTTGATATATGCATTATCATCTTCCAAGGTGTTGAAAGCTTTGCACAGAAACATGAAATTATAGTCATTTCTCCAATGACAAATAATTACTTCCCAAATGTCAAATTCCTGCCCTGCTGTTTTATTTCCATCCCGCTCTTTCATTTCCATGCTGCTTTGCATACACAATTAACATTTCTTTTCAATGTGGATTCATAATGCAATATTTTTTACATTTTAAACACAAAACTTCAATGATGCAACAGGGTGAATATCGGAAGTCCCATGACCAAATTGGCGCACTCATTAATGCTGTCATTTTTTGGCTTGTATTCTTTTTGCTGGTCTTTCTATTCCATCCTCATAGATCATTTGATGAGTGTCTTTGTTTCTTCAAAACTATGTAGATCACGAGTCTGTGCGTCGTCACTTACCACTTTTGTTAGCTTATCCCGTCTTTTCGTTTCCAAAGTTCCGATAGTGGATCGGAAACCACTGTGCGCCTAGATCTGTTTTTTGGGGACAGCAACCCAATGTTACATTTTATTTCGTGTGAGCATCTTGTTTGGGAGTCTGGAGTCTGTAAGAATGACTTTTTTCATTACAGTTGTGTTTTGGTCAATAAGAATCTGAGTTGCTGTATGTACAGCTGTTGCTTCAGCTCTGAAATTAGTACAGGTCTCTTCTGCTGATATGGAGTGGCATTTTAACTATGGAGATTGGCTTGGCTTCGTTCGCTCTCAGCCTCCAGCTACCAAACCCTGAAAAGGAGTTAAGTTGCAGAATATAGTCCAGAGAACAGAATGTGTTGTGTCGTAGTTTACAGCTTGACTGCAATATTTGCACCTTTTATTCCAACACATCTGACTTCAGCAAGCATTTTGTTAGTACTGAGTTAGCATTTTTCTTTGATCCCTTCTCCTTAGCCAGTCTGCACTGTTGCAGTCTGTTATCCAGGATCACAGTGTAGAGGTTTAGAAGGGTCTTGACAGCTCTGGTTAGGTGGTCCTGATGCTACCAGTCAGCTATTAGTCACTGACCGCTGCAGCTCATGCGATGCTCAGCATCTTGATCCCAACTATGGAGATAAAATGTCAGACTACCACCAAGTCATCATCATTATGTTAGAGCATACTAGCATAGACTAGCACTTGGGTAAAAGCTGACCATGAAGTTAAAGAAACGGATTAGAGATAATTCCCAGGATGTTGGTGCCGTCATGTGGATCTGTGCTCCGCCGTCAGAAAGCCGACAAGAGCTTCTCTGCTAGAGTGAGAGGCAGGGTTGTTGCTGAGCAGAGCTGTGCATACATAACAAGCTCCAGTATGATAATGGAGACCGAGATGGTGACTTAGCTTTGAGGTGGCTGTCTGAGACCTCTTTGTTTGGACAATGCTCTATTTCACTATTGGAAATCATATCATGCCATGCAATCAGGAGTGCGGTAATCGGACTCTTAAACCTTGCTTTTATGAGTTGATAGCGGACATAGAGGCCTTGAACCTTTTTGGATCTTGTGTGGATATATACTGTCCTGGTCATGCTGGGGCTTGTGGAATTGACATGGCCGACATCGTGGCCATTAGTGACACTCATAAATGGGGGTGTTCGTAATGAACCGACGTTAAATTTTGAAGTTGGCCAACAACCATTTCTCGGATAAAAACACTGCAATCTATAAAATATTAATGCTCAGATTGCAAAGTTTTGAGATCGCACGTGGGTCCAGCAGATAAGGGTGCCTGAGGTGGGTCCAGCAGAGAAGGGTGCCTGAGGTTGGTCCAGCAGAGAAGGGTGCCTGAGGACAACATGTACAGCCATTGAGTTATAGAAAACACCAATTTCTGAACTCTTTGCCATTTACTGAAAGGGGCTGAGCACCTATGGGTTTATGGAGTGCAGTGATGTCAATTCTAAACAAAACAGAACCACATCTGCCTCAGTTATTAGAATTCGATACGCCTCATCCCTGCCGACAGTGTCAAGAATGAATTATCTAATATCTTGCTATACACATTTTTTATCACCTTCATCATTACAACATCAAATGCATATTGGTATTGTTTTCAGCAGGTGCAACTGATAACATTTGCAAAGAATCTCTAATACCATATTCATAGATGTCAACTTTGGCAGATAAAATTCCACACAGTAGATCAACAAAAACTCATACTCCAGACCAGTAAAAACCCATACAACAGACCAGCAGAAATGCATATAGTAGACTACAAAAACCCATACACTAGACCAGTAAAAATCCATACACCAGACCTGCAAAACCCATACACCAGACCAGCAAAAACTCATACACCAGACCAGTAGAAACCCATACACCAGACCAGTAGAAACCCATACACCAGACTAGCAAAAACCCACAGTAGACATACATGGAGACAGAAGAGCTCTGTACACACGAAAATACATTCTTAATTTTGGGTTGAGAAAGAGGGAGATAAATGTCCATGACAAGCAGTCAATATAACTCTCTTTCCTTGTACTGATTATATGTAGTATTGTTCCTAGAGCATATTTGATATTGTTCTTAGACAATTTGTAAATATTGATTTGGAGAATTACTTGATATTGTTCTTGGAGCAGTAATTGAATTGTTCTTAGAGCATTATTTGATATTGTTATTGGAGCATTATTTCATATTGTTTTTGGAGCATTATTTGATATTGTTCTTTGAGCATTACTTGAAATTGTTCTAGGAGCATTGTTTTATATTGTTCTTGGAGCATTGTTTTATATTGTTCTTGGAGCATTATTATATATTGTTCTTGGAACATTATTTCAAACTCTTAGGTTCCTTAGAATGCCGGCTAAGCAACTCTTCCCTACATAAACCACTGTATGTCTTGTCTTGAAGATCCTTGAGGAAAAGACAAAAACAATTAGGGTAAATTCAGCAAACACAGAACCAGTCAGGCTGAGAGGAATGCCGCTGGAAGAGGTAGAGGTATTTACATACCCAGGAAGTATCAACAAGGAAGGAGGGACAGACGAGGATATAAAAACAAGAATACAAAAAGCAAGACTTGCATTTGGCATATGTAAACCCATATGGAACTCCAACGAAATAAGAAGGAAAACAAAAATAAAGATTTTCAATTCAAATGTAAAGCCAGTCCTGCTGTATAGAGTGAAAACCTGGAGGAGAACTAAAAGTAATGACATGACAGGAGACTGCAGGGTTTTGTCAACAGATGCCTGAGAAAGATTCTTGGTATAAAATGGTTTGACAAAGTTACAAACGACAGACTGTGGGACAGAGCGGGACAAGGCAAATTTGAGCAGGAAATCTTAGGAAGAAAGTGCAGATGGATGGGTCATGCATTAAGAAAGCCCCAGGCCAGTATTACAAGGCAATCCCTGTCATGGAACTCCCAGGGAAAGAGGCATAGGCAGTCCAAAGAATACACGGAGACGAGATCTAGAAGCGGAAGTAAAGAAAACAGGAAAAAGCTGGAAGGAAGTGGACAAAATTGCACAGGACAGAGCTGCTTGGCGAGGGTTGGTTGATGGCCTATGCACCCCTGGGTGATAGAAGGCGAAAGAGATGTTTTGTACACTGAAGGACACAGGAAACCTTGTACAGAATGTGGGTTCTCTGTAAAAGTTGATATGCATGTATAACAGATCTCTGCACATTTATCGCCAACTTTGACCACAAATGCCAGGGCATTTACAAAACCTCAAGGCATTGAACCAAAATATAAATTATTCCAATGTCCAACCAGCCCACATTGTTGTGACCAAAATCATTTATCAATACGCCTTATATATTTACAGTAGTTTTCCTACATTTTCATACATATTGATATTTGAAACTAACTTATGTCATATGCTGTTTATCATCCCGTATACATCATCTAATTCGCAACATATACAGCAAGTGTGTTCAGTTTACACCAGGGGTCTCAGACGCGCAGCCTGGGGTCCACATCTGGCCCACCCAGCTGCATCTTGTTTCCCACAAGCTGAGTAACATCACAAGAGAAACAGGTTTTGTGTATTCAGGCATTTCTGGAGTCCAGCCCTTGTGCCATCAAACTTGACTTCATGCTGCCCTTGTGCCATCAAACTTCATTTCATGCTGCCCTCGGGCTGTTGAACATGCCCTCATGCAGCCTCTGACTATTGAGCTTCTTCTCGTCCCCCACCCCCCACCACAGTGGTCCTCAGGGTTGTCAGAGTCTGAGGCCTGTGGTTTACATGCTAAAATTGTAATGTTTCTGTCTTCTCACTGTCAATTTTTGTGCACGCCTTGAATGCTGTGCTATATATATATATATATTTGTGTGATCACAAGAAATAAATATTCATTTTAACTTTTATATGCAAAGCATTTTCACAATTTGTAAACCAGAAAGGGGCTCAGTGGTTTCAAAGCAACGTGCTCGCCTCGGGTGTGGGAGTTCTTGTGTTTGAATCGCAGTGGAGACCGGGATTTTTTCACGTGGATTTTCTGGTAATTATTCCCCTGGGTGATGAGATCAGACTCCCGTGCTCAGTGTCGAGCACTTCTCTTGGCAGTTAGAAATAAAAAATAGCAGGTTCAACGGTCGCTGCCTGGACAAAATTTAAAAAATTATAGTTAACAAAATTACCAAATTATTCGTACCTTTCCCCAAAGCCTTGTAAGCCTGAAAGTTTTAAAATACCTACTATGTATAGCCGAAGCCATTGGCTACCTGACAACAGACATTAGCAATCCTGTATGAATACCAGGACTTCAAGTATTCCAAGTGAACCAGAGACAGCACACGGTTATGGCATGCAGAAAAGACATAGTCGATGACCAACAATACTGGCGAAATCAACGCTATTATCAAAGCAAATAGACAGTAGCTTGAAAGAATTAACTGCTTCATGTATCTGTACTCAACGGTCAGTGATGAGGTATGAAAACCAGAGGTCCTAGACAGAATAGCAAGGACTACAGCAGCTTGCTTGATTGAAACCTATGTGGAAAAATAAGCGACTCTTCCTCGCCATAAAGGTCAGACCAATGAGCTCACTTGCTCTTTCAATATTCGTCTACACCTACAAAACATGGACAATTACAGCAAACCTCCAGAGAAGAATCCAGGCCATGGAGATGAGATGTTTTAGAAGATTCCTAAATTTCACATACAAAGGCCGGATCACAAATAATTAATTTATGAGGAAGAAACTTGTTCTTAGCACCCCCTAATTTCTCAAAGACTTTCTTGAGATGCGCCTTATTCACATTTCAAAAGGATAAATTTCTCTTCTCCAACTGTTTGTTCAATGTCCACGTGTCTAGGCCAAACAGTAAAGACTACTATACATAACACCTGATCACTTGCATGTTTAGTTTGTGATGGACGTGTTTGGATGTCAATATGTGGCTTCTGTTGATGAAAATAGATGTGGCCATCCCTATTCAACTTAACGTCTTTATACTGGTGTAGAAGACTCTACAGAGTCTGTATATAACCAGTTTCATTTCCTTGCTCTAAAAGCTATGCGCATTTAATCATTTAATCTTTAGTTAATTTGTTGTAACTATGCCCTCTTGTTCTTGTAGGTGGATGTATTTTGAAAAAAAAACTTGTTTAAAGTCTAATTCATCCGTTGCTTTGATTATCTTATAAACCTGTATTAAGTCACCTCGAATTCTCTTTTCTAGGCACTGTAGGCGGGTTTTTCTGAGTCTTTCCTCATAACTGTAATTCGATGCTGAGCAGCGCATGAGCTGCAGTGGTCAGCGACCCATAGCTGACTGCTAGCGTCGGGGCCAACGAACCAGAGCTGCCAAGACCCTTATACACCTTGATGCGGTGATCCTGGATCACAGGCTGCAGCAGGGCAGACTGGCTAAGGAGAAGGGATCAAAGAGGGAATGCTAACCATGTACTCAAAAAATGATTGCTGAAGTCAGATGTGTTGGACCAAAAGGTGTAAATATCGCAGTCAAGCTGTAAACGACGACACAACGCATTCCGTTCTCTCGACTACATTCTGCTACTTAAGCAATTTCAGGGTTTGGTAGCAGGAGATTGAGAATGAACCAAGCCAAGCCATAACTGGAATTCAGGAATCCCAACTGTCAGTTTTGTCGCTCTTTTTTTGTATCCTTTCCAGTACGTTTATTTCTCCTCTATTATAATGTCTGCACATCTGTACACAGTACTCCAATCTAGGTCTAACAAATGCTTTATATAGTTTGATAATCACTGTCATCACAATCACAGTTTGAAGACACTGCAGTCAACGAACACGCCAATACACAGATTACAAGAGTTATAAATCATACGCGGGTCCAGCGGAGTGGGGCGCCTGAGAGGACGAAGCAGAAGTGTGTGCAACCAGCAAGTTACAGGAACTATCAGTTTCTACACTCTTCATCATTTACTGAGATGGCCTGAATACCTATGGGTTTGCCCAGACTGCAAGGACGTCGATTCTTACAGTACCCTCTCACGTAGAAACAGCCTTGTACAATGACAGACAGCTCTAACACATCATCCACAACGGCAGGGCCTATTAACTCTTTCCAGTTCAGGCAAATTTTCTAGAATTGTGATTTAATATCCACTACAAGTTCCTCAACTACGTATGTAATTTATTTCGTCAAACTAAAATTCATTCATAATTTGGCTTGGCTTCGTTCGTTCTCAATGTCCCGCTACCAAGCCCTAAAAGGGTTTAATTAGCAGAATGTAGTCCAAAGAACGGAATGCGTTGTGTCGTAGTTTACAGCTTGACTGCGATATTTGCACCTTTCAGTCCAACACATCTGACTTCAGCAAGGATTATTTTAGTACCGGGTTAGCATTCCCTCTTCGATCCCTTCTTAGCCAGTCTGCCTTGCTGCAGCCTGTTATCGAGGAACACCGCGTGGAGGTGTAGAAGGGTCTTGGCAGCTCTGTTTCGCTGGCCCTGACGCTAGCAGTCAGCTATGGGTCGCTGACCACTGCAGCTCATGCGCTGCCCAAACATAATTTAACAAATTGAGCTACAATTACGATCTAAACATCTTAAGAGACTTAATTAAACTATCTATGACAAAGTATTTCATAATAAAAATAGGTATTAGTGTGAAACGTTAAATGTTACAGGGGACTAGGTGGTCTTGTGACAAGACGTCATCCTCGTGTACTGGAAATCGTGGGTTCAAATCATGGTGGAGATTTAAATTTTTTCACGTGGACTTTCTGGTAATTCACCGAATATCTGGGAAGTAGAGATCAGACACCCGTGTGTAGTTTTGCGCACGTTAAAAATATATCTCTCGGCTGTTGGAAATGTCTCAGCTGTTAGAAATGTCTCGGCTGTTGGAAATTGAAAAGAATAGATCGTTGCCCGTGCAAAATTCAAAATGATGTTAAAAATCTACCCAATTTATTATGGGATCCTGGCCGGTGCTACGGAGTTCAAGCATTGTGCTGAAACTCTCCAAAAATATGGAGACGAACAAAGCACTTATGGGTTAAACTGTACAATGTCCTCGATTCTTCGACTAAACTAAACGAAACTAATGCAGATGAGAAAATACGACCCCAAAAATTGATTCTGGCGATGACATGAATATTTCTGCTTTAATCCCTCGATATCATTACGCTACTTTTTTTTCTGTGTCCCAAAGTCTAAATCTGATATTTGTTAAAATATCCACGTGTATTCCAGATTAATGATCATTGGTCTGATTAATATAATAAATCATTTCTAGCGTCATGAAAAAAATAATCGTACAAAATGCTCACTACAACAGATAGGGTCAGGCATGCATATATTGACGCACTGTCGAGAGTGACAACACTAAACGAAAGCTACTTATGTGCTGGAAGATCTGCCATTGTTAAGGTTTGTTTAAAACTCGGATGATCGTAGTGAAGTAACAGAGTACGTCATCAGTGTTAGATATATATTTGTACCGATTAAGATGCGGAACTAAGACGCTAGTCTGGCCAGGCACATCATGCTAGTCAGGACGTCGCGTCAGAGTCAGGCACAATATACTAAGACCACTACCTCTCTTCCATGTAGCGTTCAGTGGAAACAGGCTGTTTTCAAGGCAGTCTGACGAGATGTGGATGTACGTGATTCCCTAGTAGTGAGCATCACACAGATGGAGCCGGGTGTAGGATAACTACCTGAAGGACGATGGCCAACCTTCATCAGCACGTTCAAGATGTGAGGAAAACGACTACAACCTGCTACATAATGCCTTTTTCAGTGCAAACAAAAAAGTAACATACTCATTGTGTGCATTAAACAACAACAGCAACCGATTCAGCGATTAACTGTAGTTTTGCACATCACCAATTCCTATTGGATGGTACTGTAAAGACAGTGTGTGAACAACTTCAGCAGTAAGGACGATCAGGCTAACGACTGGTCAGACAAAACACACAAATCAGACCCTCACCTGACCTCCTCGTCGGTCATTCTGGAAACCGGCTGTTGTCGAGGACAACAGGCTGGCTAACAAAGTGAGGTTTGACGTGATTCCCGTAGTAGTGAGTGACATGCAGATGAAGCTAAGCATAGCACAACCGCCTAGAGGACCGCGATCCACCATCGGGATGTGAGGAAAGCTACGACAACCAAGCCACTTAACGCCCTTTTTAGGGCGCACAAATAGTAAACCTACTCTTTGTGGGCATTTAACAATTGCAACAAAGCAGTGTGTACGAATTTAGCAGTGTGTACGAATTTAGCAGTGTGTACGAATTTAGCAGTGTGTACGAATTTAGCAGTGTGTACGAATCTAGCAGTGTGTACGAATTTAGCAGTGTGTACGAATTTAGCAGTGTGTACGAATTTAGCAGTATGTTCAAGTGTAGCAGTCAATTAAACAAGGAAAAGAAAGCTCATTAATATAAATATATCTCTCTAACAATTTAACCAGACATGCGCTATACTAGTATAGTCTGGCTAAGAGAGTAGGCACCGGTACGTACAATTCCAGCGGAAATTAGATGTGTCGGACCGGAAGGCGAAGATTTTGCATCCTCGCTGTAAACTACAACACACGATTTTTTTTGGACAATCCCTGAAAAAGAGGACAAAGACGCTTATGTTGCAGAAAGAATGAGGTAGTCCCATTTGTGTCTATATATAAACTTCAGTTCGTTTGTTAGGCTTGTTATAATCAGAGTTGAACAGAAGTTTAACCACAATATAGGAGTGGGGGTACGCGAGTTTAACCACAATACAGGAGTGTTGGTACAGGAGTTAACCACAATACAGAAGTGGTGGTACACGAGTTTAACCACAATACAGAAGTGGTGGTACAGGAGTTTAACCACAATATAGGAGTGTTAGTACAGTAGTTTAATCACAATATGGGAGTGGTGGTACAGGAGTTTAACCACAATAAGGGAGTGTTGGTACAGGAGTTTAACCACAATACAGATAGGTTGGTACATGAGTTTAACCACAATATTGAAGTGTTGGTACAGGAGTTTAACCACAATACGATGGGTTGGTACAGGAGTTTAACCACAATACGATGGGTTGGTACATGAGTTTAACCACAATATTGGAGTGTTGGTACAGGAGTTTAACCACAATACAGATAGGTTGGTACATGAGTTTAACCACAAAATTGGAGTGTTGGTACAGGAGTTTAACCACAATACAGATAGGTTGGTACATGAGCTTAACCACACTATTGGAGTGGTGGTACAGGAGTTTAACCACAATACGATGGGTTGGTACATGAGTTTAACCACAATATTGGAGTGGTGGTACAGGAGTTAACCTTGTGTCGAAATTGTACAGATTTTTTATATTGGATTATCTTATTGATTTCCATCGTTTACGTCCATGTATGTAATATGAGGCGGCTAAGGAAGATTGTGCGTGGTGTCGGCAACCTCACCAAGTTAAAAAAAACTTCTAAAAATCGCACTGAAAATGGCTGGAATCAGGCTCTCCTAAAAGCGTGTTAAGATTTGCCAAATGCAGTGTCAGACCTATGCTTCAAGAGATGAAGTAGCGGAGGAAGTTCTGTTATAAAGTAGTACTGGTCTTCATGTTATGTCGAAGTGGTACATGGTTTAGTATTGGTAGCAGTAGTACCAACACTGGGTTATAGATATACAAGGTGGAACATGGGATAGTGCGGGTACAGGTTTTATCCTTTGTAATAGTTATACGGGGTTAACCTTGGGTAGAAGGAGTTGTACAGGGTTAATTTTAGATAGTAGTGGGGATACAGGGTTAACTTTAGATAGTAGTGGTGACAGAGGTTAACTTCAGATAGTAGTGGGAACACAGGGTTAACTTTAGATAGTAGTGGTGACAGAGGGTTAACTTTGATAGTAGTGGTGATACAAGGTTTAGTCTTTGGTAGTAGTGGTGTTATGAAATTAAAGTTGGGCGCTAGAGTTAGTACAGATTTAACCTTGGGTAATAGAGTTAGTACAGATTTAACCTTGGGTAATAGAGTTGGTACAGGTTTAACATTATGTAGTAGAGTTGGTTCAGGTTTTACTTTGGGTAGGAATTCGTGGTAATAGCACTAACAAAAGTACATGTTTAACCTTTGTTAGCGGTCGTGGTAATAGCAGTAACAAAAGTAGATGTTTAACTTTGGGTAGGAGCCGTAGTAAGGATTACAGGTTTAGGCTTGGGTAGTATTGGTGGTACAGGGTTTAATCTTGGGTGGTGGTAGTATACGTTTAACCTTAAGGTATTAGTGATACTAGGTTTACCACTTGGTAGGGTAATAATGGTTGTACAGGTTCAGCCTTGATACAGAGTGTACTCTAAATTAGTAGTAGTACACGGTTTATCATTAGGATTTATTGGTAGAGATGGTACAGGGTTTAACATTAGGTAGAAGTGATGCATAGTTAAGCGTAAGATGGTACAGGGCTCAACACTAGACAGAGACAGTACATGGTTTAACATCAGGTATAATTCACACAGGTCTTAGCATTAGGTTGATGTGATACATGGTTTAACATTGGGTAGAAGCGATACAGAGTTCAACATTGGATATAGGTGTTGCATGGTCTAACATTAGGCAAAGGCGTTTAACATTCGGTGGCAGTGGTATAGAGTTTAACTTTGTGCAGTAGTGGATACTGTTTATATAACTCTCTTTTAAACCTAGATTCTGCATACTTTTGTTTTGGGTGAATTATGAGAAATGTAGTGCCAAGAGTGGAGAGTCTTCTTCCATAGCACGGCTTAATAATATAGTGCTAAGTTGACAAACACAACTAATGACAAAAACTGTACGACAGTAACTGCACTTACCTGTAGACTAGGTCAGGCTGCATACCATCGTGTGCAACCAGCCAGGCGCCAAAGCGGAAGGCCCCAGCGTACAGTAAAAATATTACAGCTTGGGAGAATGCGTAGGAGATTCCATAAAGATGTGCTTGCTTCAGGTTTTCTCTGTGGACCGTGGAACAGATGGGCGAGTGTATAGTTTGGGCGAGTGTATAGTTTGGGCGAGTGTATAGTTTGGGCAAGTGGCGAAGCTATGTCAAGAACTAAGAACATTTAATGAGTTCTTACATGTTGATGACAATATCTCCTCCCATGTGAATAAGCTCGCAGCATCCAGCGAAGCAAAGATGGCTGCTTGCATCAGGGATAGCGAACCATAGGTAAAGCAGCTACCCCGACTCCACGCAGCGGATCTGGAAACATCCTTTAGTAGCGTAGCCTTGTAAAGCAATTAAAGATCACAATGGGAAAGCAAATTTGGTACCTAAAAACATCGATGTGTCGGATCAAAAGCGCAGATATCGCAGGATTGCTGTAAACTACGATAAAACATCCTTATCAGGACGAGAGCTGAAGAAGAATCATCTTTCATGTCGTCAAAATAGTTGTACAGTTGATCACTGGAAACTAAAGCACACCAGACAATGACATAGCAGACAGACTGACAATGAGAGGATCAGGACAAGAACTAGCAGACAGACTAACAATGAGAGGATCAGGACAAGAACTAGCAGACAAACAATTAAAGGATCAGGACAAGAACTAGCAGACAGACTAACAATGAGATGATCAGGGCAAGAACTAGCAGACAGACTAACAATGAGAGGATCAGGGCAAGAACTAGCAGACAGACTAACAATGAGAGGATCAGGACAAGAACTAGCAGACAAACAATTAAAGGATCAGGACAAGAACTAGCAGACAGACTAACAATGAGAGGATCCGGACAAGAACTAGCAGACAGACTAACAATGAGAGGATCAGGACAAGAACTAGCAGACAGACTAACAATGAGAGGATCAGGACAAGAACTAGCAGACAGACTAACAATGAGAGGATCAGGACAAGAACTAGCAGACAGACTAACAATGAGAGGATCAGGGCAAGAACTAGCAGACAGACTAACAATGAGAGGATCAGGGCAAGAACTAGCAGACAGACTAACAATGAGAGGATCAGGACAAGAACTAGCAGACAGACTAACAATGTGAGGATCAGGGCAAGAACTAGCAGACAGACTAACAATGAGAGGATCAGGGCAAGAACTAGCAGACAAACAATGAGAGGATCAGGGCAAGAACTAGCAGACAGACTAACAATGAGAGGATCAGGGCAAGAACTAGCAGACTAACAATGAGAGGATCAGGGCAAGAACTAGCAGACAGACTAACAATGAGAGGATCAGGGCAAGAACTAGCAGACAAACAATGAGAGGATCAGGGCAAGAACTAGCAGACAGACTAACAATGAGAGGATCAGGGCAAGAACTAGCAGACAAACAATGAGAGGATCAGGGCAAGAACTAGCAGACAGACTAACAATGAGAGGATCAGGGCAAGAACTAGCAGACAAACAATGAGAGGATCAGGACAAGAACTAGCAGACAGACTAACAATGAGAGGATCAGGGCAAGAACTAGCAGACAGACTAACAATGAGAGGATAAAGACAAGAACAGCCACACACAACAACAACTCTACAAACAGCCCATAAGAACAGCAAAAAACGGAACTTGTCTGAACAGATGGGCAATAGGAACCACAGAGAGGGAGGTCTACAGACAAATGACAAGCCCCAAACCAAATGATAGTATCAATCAACTCATAAGGAAGGATAACAGCACCATTTTCTAACAGAGAACCCAACACATCCCACTTAACAAGCACCTGAACAGAATCCAACGACAACACCCTCAGAATGCCAGCTGTGTACACACCCACATGAAACCGTTGAGTGCTCAGCGCGCAATGATATTTCTTCCTTCCAGTCCAGATAAATTGAACACTTTGTATGCACTAAACAACAAACAAACACGTGCAAATACGATTACATTGCTATGGACTGAAGGGTGAGTGCCCGTATGCTGCTGGATCCGTAAAAGCAACAACAAACAATAACGATTCTCTCAGTGTTACAGGGGCCTGAATTGGAAGCAAGGAATAATAACACTGTAACCTGACAGACAAGCTGTAAGAGGCGACCAAGTTGGGATAGCTTGCCCATGTAATAGAAACTTAAAGCGTGAAAAACTTAGATATGGGCATGTCAATATTTTTGATGACGACGTATATTTGTTGAAGATAAGCTCCACAGGGAACTTAAGAAGTATTAATGATATGCAGAAATGGCATCACTGCTCTCCTGGCAGCTCCATATATATTTTGTATCTTTCAGCAAATTGTAAAGTTTATGGGTACACATTATTCGTTTAGCTTGTACTTATTCACGATGGATAGTAACAAAAAGTGTCCACCAGGGTCTTTGTGTATGATAAGGACAAGAATAGAACCACTGCCTCACAGAGAGCAGGCCGTAAGAGGAGACTAACAGTGTGACATGGTATAAAACCGGCCATGATTAGGTTGTTTGTTAAGAGCAGCAGAGATGGCGCCAAATAGGCTGCGGGTCTACTTTGCTCTAGTCTATTAAGATGGACTCGCACATCGGCTAATCACCCTTCGCGGCACTTGTCCCGACGTAGGGGAGTAATAAGCTGCTCGAGCCAAGCCCTCTAAGCAAGAAATCCTCCTCCCGGATACATCCAGCTCATACCAGATCTGGGACATGCACAGGGGCTTCTGCCCCCTATAGAAGTACAGGTCGACTAAGGACTAAGAAGAACTAAGTCCAAAAGTTCTGCACTTTAAAATGAAGGAGTCAAGGCAATTGCTTGGAGATTTGTGTGCACTAGTTCTTTGCAGGTTTCAAGCGACCCCTGGTCTCAAAGGAGGTGGAACTAGAGTGCCTGCACTCTGAATTACCTCCAGTCGGTTTGACTTATGTCTTGCCATTGGTCCAAGGTAGTTCGGGACCAGAGAGTGAGGTTGATGACCGGCGCAGTTTCTTCCTCACTGTAATCCAAATACAGCGTAAGTTACATCACCAAGACAAAACCATCTGCTGTCGCCATTATCGCTTGTAAAGCGATACACTTCTCCCATCTATTCTTCCCCATCCTGATGGTCCTTTTAGATCTCGTCGGTTGCTATGAGATCTAGCATTGTTTTCTACCTGGCCAGCAGGCAGACCTCTGACGTACGCAGCAGTCCTGACATTATCAAAGGTACGGTATGGTCGCCCGTCTTTGAACTTTCAGCGCAAAGTCTGGTCTCAGCAGAGACTGTTCACAGAAACTAAGCTGCGCCTTCACAAATCCTGCGTCAATCCAATTCTTTTGTATGACTCGAAACTTGGACGGTCTTGCAAGAGATCAGAATAGTCTTGAAGTCTTCCATATGCACAACCAGAGGAGCATCCTTGGAATCTACTGATAAAAGTGGGTTACAAACATTGAGATCGTCCCACAAACACATCTCAAAAGTATCGTTCTATGTTCTATGGTAGACCTTCGCAACCTCTCTATCCTCGGTCATGTGGTTCCCCCTCAGAATGTCCCAGCCTGCCAGATCCTGCTCCTGGTTGTGGAAACCAAAGGTGGAAAAAAGACCTTTACCCACGTGGAGGTGGCGCCGGGGTCGCACGTGCAACATCTGCCTGCGAAATATCGCCCGCTTCCTATCAAAGGTATATACGCCTCATGGACCTCAGTCACCAAGCGTGGTCACAGAATCCAGATTATCCAGTCGATCCAGATTATCATTGATTACAGACGTGACGGGTCTTTGCAGCCTACATGGATTATAATTGATTACAGACATGACAGGTCTTTGCCGCCTACATGGATTATTATTGCTTGCAGACGTGACGGGTTTTTGCCGCCTACAGGGATTATTATTGATTACAGACGTGACGGGCCTTTGCCGCCTACGTGGATTATTATTGATTACAGACGTGACGGCCTTTACCGCCTACATGGATTATTATTGATTACAGACGTGACGGCCTTTACCGCCTACATGGACTATTATTGTTTACAGACGTGACAGGCAATTGCCATAAACTTCACGCGACAACAACTGTAGATTCACACAGTTTTTTTAATGAGACCTCAATGTCTACTATCTAATCCTGCTAATGCTACCCATTTTGTACCGTCTGCAGTACAGCAACTCTGTACCATCTGTAGTACAGCAGCTCTGTACCGTCTGCAGTAGAGCAACTCTGTACCATCTGTAGTACAGCAACTCTTTACCATCTGTATTACAGCAACTCTGTACCGTCTGTAGTACAGCAACTCTGTACCGTCTGCAGTACAGCAACTCTGTACCGTCTGTAGTACAGCAACTCTGTATCGTATGTAGTACAGCAACTCTGTACCGTCTGTAGGACAGCAACTCTGTATCGTCTGCAGTACAGCAACTCTGTACCGTCTGCAGTACAGCAACTGTGTACCGTCTGCAGAACAGCAACTCTATACCGTCTGCAGAACAGCAACTATGTACCGTCTGCAGAACAGCAACTCTGTACCGTCTGCAGAACAGCAACTCTGTATCGTCTGCAGTACAGCAACTCTGTACCGTCTGCAGTACAGCAACTGTGTACCGTCTGCAGAACAGCAACTCTATACCGTCTGCAGAACAGCAACTATGTACCGTCTGCAGAACAGCAACTCTGTACCGTCTGCAGAACAGCAAAGGTTCACATGACGAATGCTCTGACGACTTATAACGCATGCGGTCGTTGATGAAGAGGACGAGATGGCGACGACAGCCAGCACTGCATCAGCACAGCAGGGTTGCCCAAGACTCTCATCCGTCTGCGATGTGGTAGCCCTGGAAATAGGCTGCATGGCTGCATCTGTGCAGCCTGGCTGAGAGAGTATGGTTCAAAGAGGGAGGGATTCGCTGTAGCTGAGAGAGTATGTTTCAAAGAGGAAGGGATTTGCTGTAACTGAGAGAGTATGGTTCAAAGAGGGAGGGATTTGCTGTAGTTGATAATGGTTCAAAGAGGGAGGGATTTGCTGTAGATTAGAGATAAAGTACTCACATAAGAAATGAAGAAAGAAACGCGCAAAACATTGGGTAGTTCGAATTCAGCAATTTTCAAGCATCATTTGGTCTTAAGAGAGGTTGCTGCTGTTGTTGTTGCCTATGGTGTTTACTTTCACCCTTTCGTGAGCCCTAGCAAAGACATTTAGTGGCGGCCGCAGTAGCTTTCCTCACATCCAAAAAGAAGAAGGTGGACCGGAATTCTCCAAGCGGGCTTGCTAATCATGCCTTTATCTGCATGTCGCTCACTACTACGGGGATCACGTCGATTCCCCACCTCGTTAGCCAGATTACCAAAGAAGACTGCCCTTTTCCAGGGAGAAGTGCTACGAAGTCCAGGTGGGGTTTTGGCCAGTTTATTTCTCCTGACCCTGACAAACATCTCTGATCAGTATATTGTGCCTGACCAGACGTTAGTCTTCTTGCCCGTTAAGAAAGGTGAGATCGGCATCTAGTTCTATTGAGACACACATACTTGGAGGTCCTGTATGCGCATGAAAGAACCACACGCAGTTGAAAAATCTAAAAGAGAAGGCTGCTGGTAACCCAACAACGACCAGCAAACAGGAATCACTTCAACATGCGAAGCTAAAGCAGGAAAATCCCCTGTTTGACTGCATACGCGACATTCCACTGCAAAGTATATGTTTACAGATCTCTACACCCGCCACAGTGGTAGATGAGGAGTGACTAGGTGAAGTGATCCAGGATCCACAAATGTACAACGGTGAAACACCTGATGTGCCGAGACGAAAGGCACAGTTACCACATCCTCTCATCCTCTCTGTAAATATCGACAGAACGTCATTTTTAGGTAGGACAACTTCCTCACTCTCAATTCTCATACTAGGGCCTGTTAATAGGCACAGGTTTAGGGGATATTGATAGGTACAGGTTAAGGGGCTGTTGGTAGATACAGGTTTAGGGGATGTTGATAGGTACAGGTTAAGGGGCTGTTGGTAGATACAGGTTTAGGGGATGTTGATAGGCACAGGTTTAGGGGATGTTGGTAGATACAGGTCGCTCTGCTCGACAGTGACTTCACCTCTCATTCTTTTAGTACCTACGCCTTCCTGAATTCTCAGTCTGTAACACGGATCCTTTGGTTAGAAACGTTCACGAAGGACTGTCCGAAGCAAGTCAGATTATTAATCGCAAAATCAAACATGCCCACCTCTCTGGGGAGCATGTCTTCAACACATGCACGCTGGCTCCTCCTGTTCTGTGTGACCTGCGCCAGCTCTCTCGGTTATTACCCTGTTTCTATAATATTTGTTTGCAGCTTCTTGTTCCGTCTGCTAGTTAGTTAGTTAGTTGACAGAAGAGCTTCACTGCACATCGAACAAGTCCATAGGTCGCAGCATGCATTAGGGTCAATGACCGATAGCTGACTGCGTGCATCAAGGTCAGTGACCCATAGCTGGCAGCGTGCATTAGGGTCAATGACCGATAGCTGACTGCGTGCATTAGGGTCAGTGGCCCATAGCTGGCTGCCTGCATCAGGATCAGTGACCCATAACTAACAACGTGCATTAGGGTCAGCGACCCATAACTAACAACGTGAACTAGGGTCAGCGACCCATAACTAACAACGTGCATTAGGGCCAGTGACCCATAGCTAACAACGTGCATTAGGGCCAGTGACCCATAGCTAACAACGTGCATTAGGGCCAGTGACCCATAACTAACAACGTGCATTAGGGCCAGTGACCCATAGCTAACAACGTGCATTAGGGCCAGTGACCCATAGCTGGCAGCGTGCATTAGGGTCAGTGACCCATAACTAACAGCGTGCATTAGGGTCAGTGACACATAACTAACAACGTGCATTAGGGTCAGTGACCCATAACTAACAACGTGCATTAGGGTCAGTGACCCATAACTAACAAATACCCTATTCCGCTTCCAAGTGGTGACTCTGGAAACAAACTGTAAATATGCAATTGGCTAAGAGATAAGAAATCGATGAGGACAGATAAAACAGGCCCGAAAACAAAAGCCAGCTGAAAGCGGAGGTGTTAGTGCCGAAAGGTGAAGATATCGCAGTTCGGCTGTAAGCTCGGCATGTTACAAACGTTATTTCCAGGACGAACACAAAAGACGAAAACTACCTAAATAAAAAGAACTCCAAAATAAGACAAACGTCGAAGGGGAAAGAACGCCGAAGGGGAAAGAACGCCGAAGGGGAAAGAACGCCATAGGGGAAAGAACGAGAACGCCATAGGGGAAAGAACGAGAACGCCATAGGGGAAAGAACGAGAACGCCATAGGGGAAAGAACGAGAACGCCATAGGGGAAAGAACGAGAACGCCATAGGGGAAAGAACGAGAACGCCATAGGGGAAAGAACGAGAACGCCATAGGGGAAAGAACGAGAACGCCATAGGGGAAAGAACGCCGGAAGAGAAGGAACACCGAAGGGGAAAGAACGCCGGAAGGGGATGAACGCCGGAAGGGGGCGAACGCCGGAAGGGGGCGAATGCCGGAAGGGGGTGAATGCCGGAAGGGGATGAACGCCGGAAGGGGATGAACGCCGGAAGGGGATAAACTCTAAAGAAGAATAACTACAAAGAAGGATAATGTCAAAGTAGATGTAGAAGATCATATACAGGTATTGACTTCACAATAGAGTTGAATTATATTATGGTTTGAGCTGAACTGACTTTCTGTTGTCTTCCAAACTTTTTCCAGGGCAATGAATGCTCATCGCACCTGAGCTAAAGAAGGCAGAACAAAGAAGTCAATTTACCTGTACGGTTTTTCCAGTTGATCACAGTATTGCTGATAGAAATATGGTTCCCTGGTTAAGGCTTGGACTGTTCTAATGTTTTCTATACACTCGCTGGCAGTCTGGGAAGAAAGAAGAAACCAAGTTAATTAGGCTCTGGCATCTAGGAAAATGGCGTGTTAATTAAAATGAATGGGGAACTGGGAGGCTAGTCCAGTCAGGCACAACATATTGACCAGGACGCCGCGTCAGGGTCAGGCACAACATATTGACCAGGACGCCGCGCCAGGGTCAAGCACAATAAACTGACCAAGATCACTATCTCTTTTCCATATATCGTTAAATAAAAATAGGCTGTTTTCAAGGCAGCCTGGCTAACGATGTGGGGATCGATGTGATCTCCATAGTAGTGAGCGCCTCGCAGATGAAGCCAAGCATAGCACAAATACTTGAAGAAGACGGGCCGACCTTCATTCCCACGCTCGGGATGTGAGGACAGCTACGACAACCGGCCACTTAACGTCTGTTTCAGGGTGCACAACAGAGTAAACTTACTCATTGTGGACATTCAACAACAACAATTAAGATCAATAAGGGACAAGCAGGACAGCAAAGACAGGCAATGAATAAAGGTAGTGATCTACATTATGGAACCTGTCAAAGGTAATCAATAAGGAACACGAATTGAAAATGTATAACTAGATAGCCCAGCTAAGGAAAAGTAAAGAACGCAGCATGTCCTCTGTAGAACGTCACTTCCTACAATTGACAACCTATATGGCTGTTACAAGTATCTTAGCAGGCGTGCAGTACAGTAGGTTTCCACATGCGGAGAAGAGATAGTAGCAAGAAAATATCCATGTCTGCCTAAATGGCCACGACGGGATTCGTACGAATAGCGTTCACCTACGAAAGTGGCTTGGTTTCGTTCATTCTCAATCTCCCTCTACCAAACACTGAAAGGGCTTAAGTAGCAGAATGTAGTCCAGAGAACGGAATGCGTTGTGTCGTAGTTTACAGCTTGACTGCGATATTCGCACCTTTCGGTCCAACACATCCGACTTCAGCAAGCATTTTTGAGTATCGGGTTAGCATTCCCTCTTCGATCCCTTCTCCTTAGCTAGTCTGTCCTGCTGCGGTCTGGTATCCAGGATCAGCGCGTGGAGGTGTAGAAGGGTCTTTGCAGCTTTGGTTCGCTGGCCCTGACACTAGCAGTCCGCTATGAGTCTCTGACCACTGCAGCTCATGCGCTGCTCAGCATCTTGATCCCAGCTACGAAAATAATATTCATTGGGATAGAGAGCGTTATTGCAGACACAGAAACTGAGGGAAATAGAAAGCTCTAGAACTAATAATTGTTGAGTAGCAGAACATCATCCCTTCTCTTAAAGGTGCAGGCGGTGAGGAAGACTAACATCTGGTCAGGCACAACATACTGATCAGACATGTTAGTCAGGTTCAGACACAACATACTGATCAGACATGTTAGTCAGGTTCAGACACAACATACTGGCTTAGACCCCCACCTCGATCTTCACGCGGTCATCCATGGAAACGGGACTGTTCTTTTTAGCAGTTTGGCTAACGCGGCGGGGGATCGACGTGATCCATGTAGTAGTGAGTGACATGCAGATGAAGACAATCATAGCACAACCGCTTGGAGGACCCATGACAACCTCCACCAGCGCGCTCGGGATGTGAGGAAAGCTACTGTTACCTTCCGCGTAACATCCTTCCATATCTGGGCATTCACAACAACACCGTAGTGTGCATGTCACCAATGGTGACTAATGAAGGGTGTACATGGGGGCTAGCAACCTCATCTTGGAAAACAAATTCCAACATACACTACTACAGCAACAGCACCCACAATGATTAGGCGCAGGCATCCTAATGGAGAAACTTTAGTTATGGCTCTATATTCCGGCTGAAGTAAAGAAGAAACATGCGTTACAAGACAAAAGAAGGTTGTGCATGGGGCTAGCAAATCTGAACATGCCAAACCCAGCTATGATATATGCTTTCAATCAAGTAAACAATCTAGTTAATGTGGCACAAATAATGCAATTATATTTAAAACCACACACTGACACCCCTCATCAGTTCAGCATCAAATGAAATTATGTTACCTTCCCGGCGTCCTCCAGTAATTGAGAATCCCTTTGTTGTTTCCGCTTCATGAGCCTCACATTTACAGTACCTGAGCAAGCCAAATTGGATAGGGTTATAACTTACAGATCAACGGTGGGATATCACTGGCGTAGGGATACGTGGACAGGTGGGCGTAACACACTAACTTGGAGAAACACACTGACCAAGACCCCACGTCAAATCCCAGTTCTTATCAAGTAAATGGATGTCCTACAGCAGTTTGATATATGAGGTGGGGATCAACAGTGTGATCCCTCAACGTGGTGAGTCAGATGAACGAAACTCGCATTGCACTAATGCCAGGTGGGAACCATGTTCACCTTCAGTAAGCTTTGAGATATAAGGGGAGACTATACCATCAGCGACCAAAGAAATTATCGTCAAGAGTGGCAAGTTTGGCATGAGCAGTTTACATCACCAACACCGGTAGTATTATTTATGACAGAAAGAAGGACAAAAAAGAGAAAAAGAAGAGCAGGAAAAGAAAGAGGAGGAGGAAGAGGAAGAAGAGAAAGAAGAGAAGGGAGAACAGAAGAAACCGGAGGCAGAAGAGCATGAAGACGAAGGCAAAGAAAGAAAAAGAGGAGAACAAAGAAAGAAAAAGAGGAGAACAAAGAAAGAAAAAGAGGAGAACAAAGAAAGAAAAAGAGGAGAACAAAGAAGAGGAAAGAAGACGAAGAAGGAAGAATGAAGAAGGAAGAAGAAAGAAGGAAGAAGAAAGAAAGAAGGAACGAGAAAGAAGGAACGAGAAAGAAGGTACGAGAAAGAAGGAACGAGAAAGAAGGAACGAGAAAGAAGGGACGAGAAAGAAGGAACGAGAAAGAAGGAACGAGAAAGAAAAACGAGGGAAGAAGAAGAAAAAAGGAAGAAGAAAAAAGGAAGAAGAAAAAAAGGAAGAAGAAAAAAGGAAGAAGAAAAAAAGGAAGAATTTGAAAAAGGAAGAAATAAGGAAAAAGGAAAAAGAAGGAAGAAGAAAGATGAAAGAAGAAGAAGTAGAAAAGGAAAAGGAAGAAGGGATTAGAAGAAGAGAAAGAAAGACGAATGTGGAAGAAGAAAGAAGAAGAAGAATAAGTAAAGGAAGAAGAAGAAGACTCGGAAGAGGAAGAGCAAGAAGAGGAAGAAGTAGAGAAAGAAGAAGTGGAAGATGAAGAAGTAGACAACGACGTGGTTAGTGGCACGGCTTACAACTCGAAGTTTCTCTAGCTCTGAAATATGAAAACAGAAAGGGAAGTAAACATTTTTAAATGCGTGCTGAAGCCAGGTTCACTGAGCTGTTAGGTACACAACCGCTCAATACATTTCACAAGAAGCAATCTTTATTCTTCTTTTTTCTTATCCTGTTATGCCATTCAGCAAAGGGTTTTATGAAGAGATCTCTAGAACAGGCCCATCTGTGTGTCCCAATCACACTTGCATTGACCACCAACAGTAACTGTCCCAGTAGCTCTGACACCAACAGTAACTGTCCCAGTCGCTCTGACACCAACAGTAACTGTCCCAGTCGCTCTGACACAGACAGTAACTGTCCCAGTCGCTCTGACACCAACAGTAACTGTCCCAGTCGCTCTGACACAGACAGTAACTGTCCCAGTCGCTCTGACACCAACAGTAACTGTCCCAGTCGCTCTGACACAGACAGTAACTGTCCCAGTCGCTCTGACACCAACAGTAACTGTCCCAGTCGCTCTGACACCAACAGTAACTGTCCCAATCGCTCTTCAACAGCTCAAGGTCATCAGTCTATTCAATAAGTCTGATATATTCTGTTATTAGGAATCAACTTCACTGCAGTCCGGGCATATCAATGGGTGCTCAGCCGCTCTCAGAAAATGAATTGCGTGGACACTAATGGTTCATGTAGCTCGCTGGTTAAACATACTCCTACTCCATCGTTTGAAGAGCTTTACTCCCCTCGAGCCTTGACATTAACTTAACTTAACTTAACGTCTTTATACTGGTTTAGAAGACCCTGCAGAGTCTGTATACAACCAGTTACATTTACATCACCTTGCTCTAAAATCTATGCGCATCCAGTTTATTCTTAAACGCATTAACTGTCCCTGCCTCCACCACCTCTCCTGGCAATGCATTCCAAGCAGACACCACTCTCTGACTAAAAAAATATTTCCTAATATCTAACCTGGACCTCTCTTTAATCAGCTTGTAGCTATGCCCTCGTGTTATTGTAAAAAACTTGTTATAGTCTAATTTATCGATTCCTCTGATCATCTTATAAACCTGTATTAAGTCACCACGAATTCTTCTCTCTTCGAGACACTGTAGGCCCGTTTTTCTGAGTCGTTCCTCATAACTGTAATTCTGGAATCCAACTATCATCTTTGTCGCTCTTTTTTGTATTCTTTCTAGCATGTTTATGTCCCCTCTATGATAAGGACTCCACACCTGTACACAGTACTCCAATCTAGGTCTAACTAAAGCTTTATACAGTTTGACGATCACTTCCTTGCTCCTATGTTTAATATTTCTTTTTATCATACCTAACATTGCATTTGCCTTTTTCACTGCTACCTTAACTTGCTCACTCACCTTTCCTGTATGATCTATTATAACCCCTAGGTCCCTTTCCTTATCTATCTTTCTAATATTGTTTTCTCCCATTCTGTATTTATGTTCCATATTGGATATACCCATGTGGATGACTGTACATTTATCTACATTAAACTCCATTTGCCAGCTTACAGACCATTCTCGAATTTTATCTAAATCCGACATCAATATATCCACTTCCGCTTTAGATGAGACACTACTGCATAGTTTTGTGTCATCAGCAAATTTTGCAATCATGGATCTCATATCAATGTCCAAATCATTTATATATATCAAGAACAAAATTGGTCCCAAAACCGAGCCCTGTGGCACACCACTTTTCACTTCACTCCACTCAGAGTACTCCTTATTTATGCCCACCCTCCGCCTTCTTCCCGTTAACCAATTTTCAATCCATTTGGCAACTTCGCCACCTATTCCATGTGATTTTAACTTTCGAAATAATCTTTGATGAGGTACTCTATCAAAGGCCTTTGCAAAGTCTAGATAAATAACATCCACTGGCTCCCCTTTATCTATGATTTTAGTAACCTCCTCCATGAATTCTAATAGATTTGTTAAGCATGATCTCCCTCTAGTAAACCCATGCTGACTATTTCTAATTAGATTAAATTTTTCTAAATGCATTACAATGTTTTCTTTGATTATTGACTCTAACAATTTACAGACTATGCTCGTTAAACTCACCGGTCTATAATTTGCCGGATCTGATTTTTTGTCTTTATTGAATAAGGGGATCACTCCTGCATCTTTCCAATCCCGTGGAACAATCCCTTTTGTAAGTGATTGAGAACATAATATAGCCAATGGTTTTGCTAGTTGGTTTCTAATTTCATACAGCAATTTTGGGTGAATACCATCTTGACCTGGACATTTATTCACTTTCAACCCCTCCAATTTTTTAAAAACCATTTCCTCTGTAATACAGATTGATCTTAATCCCGCTGTATCCATGTCTCTTTGAAAAATATCTATAGGCTCTGGGATCTCGGAGCAGTCTTCCTTTGTGAAGACTGTGCCAAAGTACTGATTAAGCAGATTAGCAGCCTCCCTATTCTCACTTATTATTTTCCCTGTACTGTCTATGAGAGGGCCTACTTTGTCTTTCGTTCTTTGTTTATTTCTAACATAAGAAAAGAAGCTTTTACTGTCAGTCTTGATCCTCTGAGCAAGTTTTTTTTTCAAAGTCTATTTTTGCTGTTTTATTCGCTTTCTGAGATATGTTCTGCTTGTCCAAATATTTTACATATGTTTCTTTTGATTTACCTGCCTCTATATATTTTTGCCATGCTTTATTTTTTGCTCTTCTACATTTCACTACAAATCTAGTTATCCACTTTTTACGCTTGGGGTTTACCTCCCTACATGGAACACATTCCTCTTTTAGCGTTTCTAGAACTGTTTTAAAACTTTCCCACTCCTGTTCAACATCTGTTCCTACAATAATATCTTTCCAGATTATGTGGTTCGCTGCCTCTTTCATCCTCTTAACATCTGTCTTAGAGTAGTCGTATGTTCGCGTGTTTATGTTTACTTCTTTCCCTGCAATAAGATCCCAACGGATGATTTGATGGTCACTTGATGGTAACAAAAGGTTTTGACTCTACAAGTGCTTCTGCCATATCCCATTTTATTTCTGGATAGTTGAAATCTCCCATTAATAATAATTTCCCTTTACTTGCCTTTGCTATGCTACTAATCAGCTCCTCATCTTCCTCTTTTTGACTTGATGGACATCTATAGCACACTCCAATCACTGTTTTTTCACCCCCACTTTCTATTTCTCCCCATACACTTTCATTTTTGTTACCACATGATAAATAATCTTTGATCGTTATATTAATAGAATTTATACAGTATAATAAAACGCCACCTCCCTTAGTCTTGTCTCCAATTATCCTATCTTTCCTTAACATTGTATATCCCTCAATTTCAAGTTCACTATCTGCAATCTCCTCATATGTCCATGATTCTGTTAACCCTATTATATCTGGTTTTTCTTCTTCTACATACAGTTCCAATTCTTCTCTTTTATTTACTATGCTTCTCACATTTGCATAAAAACATTTTAGTTTGTAATGTTGTTGGTTTTCCTCTTTTTGCTTCTGCTTTATCATTTTAGTGTTTGCTTTTCTACTATGTATTTCACACTTCCCTGACACCAAATTACCCCTTTGACTACATCCTCTATAGCACCCTATTGTAGGCCTATCTTTAGTCTCATACTTCATAGGCCTTACTAGTTTAAATTTCTAACACAATGATAGAACATATACTTTGCTACAACATGCTGTCCTATCTCATTTAGATGTAAACCTCCCCTATCTAACATTTTACTTTTGTCTACTTTAACATCAATAAATTCCATTCCCATGTCCGCACACATCACCTGTAACCTAAGGTTGATACCTATTATTTTGCTATCTAGATAGTCTGACCCATCTGCTCTGTCTAAAATGCCCATCATTGTGACCTTTCTAAACTTTTTTTCCTTAAGTGTTCTCATAAGACTTTTATATTTATCCATAATTATTTCTGTACCATCTCTCTTTAAATTATTTGTACCTGCCAATACTACCACATGACTGTTTCCTTTGTCATCTAACCTCTTTATTCTCCCCTCTATGTCCTCTATTTTTGATCCCCCAATATCCATTCTTTCAAACATGTTGTGTTGTTTAGACAAATGTCTGCCAACCTCTCTCACCATTGAATCTCCTACTACCAAAACTGACCCCTCACCTATATGTGCATACTTCTCTCCAAAGCTCTCTGCCCTGTGAGCTGTTTCCTCACTCAAATCTCCCTTACTTCCTTGACTACACCTTGACTGCAGCTTCTTTAAAATTTCCTCCATTTTCACTTGTTTCCCTTCTATTTCCATCTGCCTCTTTTCTATCTCCTCTAATCTCTTCTCATTTTCCCTTATAGTGCACTCCATTTGTGCCTGCCTCTCTTCAACTCTACATATCCTACATAAAACGGTTCCTTCATCTTCCAACGTTGTAGTAATACTAACATTTTCGCCACACAAATCACATAATCTGACTTGGCCTTTCCTCGCAGCAGTTCGTCTCGTCTTAGTGGCCATACTAATTTTGCTATTTATTTCCGTTAGCCAATAAGTTATATTAATACCTAATAAAATGTATACTTCTTAAAGCAACGCCAAAAAAGGAACAAACAAATGTCACTGGTATTTAACTTTCTACAAAAGTATCAAAACGACTAGGCCTAGTGTTACTTGAGTGTTACTACCGCTCACTGTTCTACGCTATTTAATTCTGTCAAGTCACTAACTATCTGTTATAACAAGGCCACTATATTTGAAAATACGTATGCTACAATAAACTACAATCACAACTATGTTATTATTACACCAATTAATTTTCAACACTAATACTTATCTGAAACGTTATAAATCTCTGTTCTGTCAATTCAAACCAACCACCATCTTGAACAACCGGAAACACAACTCTTAACACAGACTTCATAACGACATCCCAATTCATATACAGAAAGAACCAATAATAAGTGGTTTTCATATTAGAACCAGATTATTGTTGACGATGGCCACTGTAAGGTTAAAATTAGAACTACGATCGAAGCAGCAAAAGAGACATTCCACAAGAAACAAAAACTTCCAACAACAAAGAACAATATTGAGCTTTGGAAAAGTATAATCACAACGCATATATGGCCCATCACACGGCACGGCTCTGAAACATGGAATCTAAACAAAAAGGATGGAAAAACAGCTGCTTTTGAGATTTGGTACTACCGTAGAGTGAGTTGGACAGAAACAGTTGTCAAATTAAAACGTGCTTAAAAGATATATGATTATATAGAATAACGAATAAATAAAAAGATGAATTGTCTTGGAATGGTAATAACATGATACATGGAGGCTTACATTTGAGAATAGAAAATATTTAAGAGGAAAGAAGAAGGGGACGTCCAAGAAAAAATTACATCAGACAGATGGCCAAAAACATTGGGGTTCAGACTTATACTCAGCTGAAGAGATCTGCTGAGATCAGAAGACATCAACACCTGTCTCTGGACTAACAGAAGACAGTGGCGTGACATGATCCGAAGACATCAACACCTGTCTCTGGACTAACAGAGGGCAGTGGCGTGACATGATCCGAAGACATCAATACCGGTCTCTGGACTAACAGAAGACAGTGGCGTGACATTATCCGAAGACATCAACACCTGTCTCTGGACTAACAGAAGACAGTGGCGTGACATGATCCGAAGACATCAACACCTGTCTCTGGACTAACAGAAGACAGTGGCGTGACATGATCAGAAGACAACACTTATCTCTGGACTAACAGAGGGCAGTGGCGTAACATTATCAGAAGACATCAACAACGGTCTCTGGACTTACTTACCTGACGAATATGATGAATTGGTTCAGAAAGTCTTCAGTGTGGAAATGGTTTTTAAAAGAGGCGATATCGTCAATTATCTAGACCATATCACAGATAAAACAGTTCGGGACACCGTTACGAAAGATATTGGTCAATATAAAGACCTATTGCCTATAATAAGACCACACACACTCAAAGATATAGGCATTTATCAAGATCGTCTCGCTGGAACAAAACGATGCTGCAAATGCCATGCATGGGAATAATAAGAGAGGAGGTCAGAACAAGAGATGGGAAGACAACATCAGAGAGTGGACGGGAAGGTCCATAGTTAGAACAAATACCCTGGCACAAAACCAAATAGATAGGCGGGAACTGGTCCAACAATCTGCAGTATTGGTGCTCCAATGACCTTTCAGGATACGGGACTGATGATGATGATGATTAATGTTAATGCGGTTGCCTCCGGGGGAACTGCTTACCTGCAAGAACCATGACAGGAACTCCTCCTAGAACTGCCAATGCCAGCTTCCAGCTGTAGACAAACGCAATGACGAGTCCGGCAATCATTGTGACGACGGACTGAACCATCGATGCTAGACGAATTCCAGTTGCCTTTTCAGAGAATACAAGGGAGTAGTTGGAAATTCATACAAGCTTCACAAAATAGGCTAACACATTAATGATTTTTGGTTGTTGTTGTTGTTGTTGAATGCCCACGATGAGTAACTTCACTCTTTTTGAAGACTTGGAAAAATGGCGCTAGGTGGCGGGTTACAGTAGCTTTCCGAGTATCCCGAGCATGCTGATGAAGGTGGGCCGGAGTCCCCTATACGGTTGTGCTACGCTTGGCTTCATCGGCGTGTAGTCGACTACTACAGTGATCAGGTTGATACCTCACCTAATAGTCAGACTGCCATGAAAATAGTTCGTTTCTAGAGAACTGCGCGGAAGTGAGGTGGGGTTTCAGCCAAAATATTTTATCTGACCCTGACTAACATTCTCCAATCAGTATATTTTATCTGACCCTGACTAACATTCTCCAATCAGTATGTTGTGCCTGCCCCTGACTAACATTCTCCAAACAGTATGTTTTGCCTGCCCCTGACTAACATTGTCCGATCAGTATGTTTTGCCTGCCCCTGACTAACATTCTCCAAACAGTATGTTTTGCCTGCCCCTGACTAACATTCTCCAATCAGTATGTTTTGCCTGCCCCTGACTAACATTGTCCAACCAGTATGTTTTGCCTGCCCCTAACATTGTCCAAACAGTATGTGTTGCCTGCCCCTGACTAACATTGTCCAAACAGTATGTTTTGCCTGCCCCTAACATTGTCCAAACAGTATGTGTTGCCTGCCCCTGACTAACATTCTCCAAACAGTATGTTTTGCCTGCCCCTGACTAACATTGTCCGATCAGTATGTTTTTTTCTGACCAAACGTTAGTTTCATCTACCTGAGCAAATATAGTTAGTGATTTGCTGATCCAAGCTGTTATATAATCAGAAGAACCGACAATATATTTCTTATCCATTTCGCTATCTCCGAAGAGAGACGCCACAAGTATAGATGACCTCTTAAAGAAATCCTCCACCAAAACACTTGCAGAGGAGGTTTCCAAAGCAAGTTATTTTACATGTTGCTAGCTTTATGTACCCTTCCTCTTTTTCCTCCTTTTCATTTTCTTCCTCTTCTTCTGCACTGTGGGTTCACAGCAACAGCTTTTACATGAAGAGATTGCTCTCTTTGTAAACCATAAAGGTCAGTTTCACGGCAACAATTGCCGTCGGAGATGAAGATACTTCTTAATGTACTAAGCCGCTATCTATGTGAGGTCAGATGGCAAATTCCCATCCTTGCTGTTTTTACCTTCCCTAACTCATACGTCATGTACCCATTAACAGCTGGATCAACCGGGGGAAGTGGTCCTACCAGGCACGAAGTACGTTTCGGATTTTGTTTTCTGCCCATCCGTAATTTCGAGCCATGGCACGCTGTAATACCTACACAGCAAGTCAGCTCACTGTTTGCTAGTCTACACTGTCCCCGTCCCAGTAGTAATCCCCTATAGCCAGCTCTTTAACCATGCAATAAAGGAAACAGTGGTTCTATTCTGTGTGCCCGAGTTTCCACTCAAGTATAGCACAATCCCTTCAATCAATCAATTAACCAAACTCGTCGCTCCCCTCAGTACCTAGGCAACATCCCACCAGCATGTAAGGTCTTGGGCTGTTCTTGCTGCCTTTCTCCAGGTGTAATCCTAGTCCCTTAGCACATTCTCTTCACGCATTATTGGGTCGAACTTTCTCTCTTTCTCTTACCTTGAGGATTCCATGTAAGAGCCTGCCTGGCTTCAGCAGATTTTGTCCTAACTCCCCTTTCTTCGCTAAATTTGTTGTTCCAATGGATGTTATAGGCTTCTTTCCCGTAGGTCTTCATTCTTGACCATCTTTTTAGTAACCTTGTATGACATGTATGGGGGAAAAGTGGTCTTATTCTGTGCTTCTGCCTGATAAACAGCCCTAGAATGATCAACAACATTAACTTCACGACTTACATTCTTCACCATAGATGCATCGGTAGCAAGTCTGGTTGTCAGAGCTCCGGTTGAATGCTTCGGGTTGTCAAAATACTCGACATCTTGTCTGAGAATGTTCTCGAAGGTCTGTCTCCTCAGACGTGCGGTTAGGCTTTCACCGGAGTAGCCAAAAGATGATTGCTAGGAGTAATCACATAAATAAGTATCGTTTAGTTATCACAGAAGTAGTCACAGTGGTTGGTGTAGGCACAATTAAGTCATTACAAAAGTAGATATAATCACATAATTAAACATAATCACAGAATTAGGCATACAACGCAGAGGTATTCGCAATTCCAGATGTAGGAACAATAAAGTATTTACAGAAGTAGACATAATCATATAAGTAGACAATCATTAAAGTAGACATAATCAAATGAGTAGACAATAATTAAAGTAGGCATAATAATTAAAGTAGTCAATAATTAAAGTAGGCTTAATCACAGAAGTTGAGACAATTACGAAAAGTAGACAATTACAAAAGTAGTCAATTACAAAGTAGTCAATTACAAAAGTAGACAATTACGAAAGTAGATACAATCACACAAGTAGACATAATTATAAAAGTAACATAACCACAGACGCAGACATAGTGACAACAGTAGTATGTATAAACACAGAAGTTAGGCTGGGATTTATTTATTTATTTTTTTTGTTTTTTTTATTTGCGTTCGCCTTATTTCTCTATTCCCCAAGGCGGGTGTGCATTGCACTGTGGTTTTTATTTTGCGCCTGTCACCCAGTGCATCCGACTTCAGAATGCATTTTATGTAAGGGTCTGCTTCCTCCTGTATTTTCTAAGGGTTTGCTTCCCCGGGGTAACGGCCGGTGCTGTGATGGGGATCAAACACTTAACCACTAAGCCACGCCGTCCCCTTTAGCTGGAATCTGACCTATCCTGTGTCCTGGAGCATGAGCGAGATCCTTAATTGGAGTCTTGATCAGTACGTTCCACCTGACCCTGATGTTACTCTCTTTGCTCTCAGTAATATAGTTTGACGGAGAGGAACAATGTTTTCATTAAGTTAATCGATTTCTCTAATATTGAGACAGAAGATCGAAGCTTTCGAAAGGAAATGCTAAAAAGACTCCTGAAAATCCCATGCGTGAAGATGAATAACAAATAGTTATCCTGCAAGATCTGAGTGTCGTAGAGAACTTGCTTATGGCTTGGCTTGGCTTGGCTTGGATTGGATCGTTCTCAATCTCCCGCTACCAAACCCTGAAAGGGCTTAACTAGCAGAATGTAGTCTGGAGAACGGAATGCGTTGTGTCGTAGTTTACAGCTTGACTGCAATATTTGCACCTTTCGGTCCAACACACCTGACTTCAGCAAGCATTGTTTTGGTACCGGGTTAGCATTCCCTCTTCGATTCCTTCTCCTTAGCCAGTCTGCCTTGCTGCGGCCTGTTATCCAGGATCACCGCGTGGAGGTGTAGAAGGGTCTTGGCAGCTCTGGTCCTGACGCTAGCTGTCAGCCATGAGTCGCTGACCACTGTAGCTCATGCGCTGCTCAGTATCTTGTTCCAAAACTCTCTAATAAAACACGTTATGGGTCTCGTAAGCTGAGGTTTTTCGGACACGGATTAGATATAGCAGTCTTGAAGTGCATTGTCCTAGAAAGACGAGGCATAGGCTGACCAAGTAGTAGACGAACACAAGACGTCAAGGAGTCCCTAAACAGGAACATAGAACAGGTAAGTTGACTTACGGCTGATCGAGATTCCTATATAATGGTGGGATGAGGCAACGTTCTGCCAAAGAACTACATGATGATGATGATGAGTACCCTTATGAATGTAAAAGATCATACCTGAACCAGATGAGAAATAAAGGCCAGAGCACCAAGCCCCAGAAAGGTCATGCTCCAGAACAAGCCTTCGTCTAGCAAGTCTTGACCTTTCAACCCAAACGTCTGTTCACAAACAGAAAGTTATTACGAAAGAGTCCAGTAATAGAGACTGCTGTCGGGGATGAAGCGTCAGCAACTTTATATTGTACATCATCTTTCTATGAGGTGATACGACCAATTAACTTCATCGCTGTCTTTCCTTCCTTGACAGCGAGCTAGGTGCTCATTTACAGCTGAGTTAATGTGAGCTTGTTTATAATTGGGTCAACTTTAGTTGTCTATAGCTGGATCAGCAAAAGGGTGTCTATAGAGTCAATTTAAACGCGTGTATAAATGGGTAAACTTGAGCGGGATTATAACATGGTCAACCTGAGTGTTACTACAACCGAATCAGCAATAGAGTGTCTATAATTGGGTCAACTTGACCGTGTCTATAATTGGGTCAGCTTGAGCGTGTCTATAATTGGGTCAACGTGAGCGTGTCTATAATTGGGTCAACGTGAGCCTGTCTATAATTGGGTCAACGTGAGCCTGTCTATAATTGGGTCAACTTGAGCATGTCTATAATTGGGCAGATTGAGCGTGTCTATAACTGACTCAACTTGAGCGTGTCTATAACTGACTCAACTTGAGCGTGTCTACAACTGACTCAACTTGAGCGTGTCTACAACTGACTCAACTTGAGCGTGTCTATAACTGACTCAACTTGAGCGTGTCTATAATTGAATCAGCTTGAGCGTGTCTATAACTGACTCAACTTGGGCGTGTCTTTAATTGACTCAACTTGAGCGTGTCTATAACTGACTCAACTTGAGCGTGTCTATAATTGGGTCAGCTTGAGCGTGTCTATAACTAAACCAGCTTGAGCTTGTCTATAACTGACTCAACTTGAGAGTGTCTATAATTGGGTCAGCTTGAGCGTGTCTATAACTGAGCCAGCTTGAATTTGTCTATAGCTGAGCAAGCTTGAACTTGTCTATAACTGAGCCAGCTTGAACTTGTCTATAACTGAACCAGCTTGAGCTTGTCTATAACTGAGCCATTTTGAACTTGTCTATAACTGAGCAAGCTTGAACTTGTCTATAACTGAGCAAGCTTGAACTTGTCTATAACTGAACCAGCTTGAGCTTGTTTATAACTGAGCCAGCTTGAACTTGTCTATAACTGAGCAAGCTTGAACTTGTCTATAACTAGCTAGCTTGAACTTGTCTATAACTGAGCCAGCTTGAACTTGCTTAAAATGGATAAAACCCGATACCTGAAAATGCTATTTCAGTAACATGCTTAATGAACACATGTTTTCTGCCTCTTTCATCTCAGATGAAGCATGAGAGACAACTGTAGGTAGACAATTAATATCATGATTACAAATGCAACATACCCGAGTGTTACCGGAGTCCAAAAGGGGAACAAAGAAAAGAACACTATAGCTTGTCATGCATGTTGTATGATGTAGCCAAGGGATGCTGGATACTTCACATTGTACAAAATTAAAACCATACAAATTTCAACAGACATGACCAGGTCAAAGTTTGAAGGCCTGACGTGTATTTGCTGAAGTCCTATTCCCGATGGAGAACTGCATCGGGTTTGATTGATTTATTGACATGTGTAACAGTCATTCTGGGTTAAACAGAATAGCACACCAATTACCCTCTAAGCATGTTGTTGTTGTTGTTGTTGTTGTTGTTTTGTTTTTGTTGAATACTCACAGTGAGCATGTTTACTCTTTTGTGCGACCTGAATATGACGCTAAGGTTGCAGTAGCTTTCCTCAAATCACGAATATGATGATGAAGGTGTACCAGAGTGATAGGCCGTTGTGCAAGGATTCACTTCATCTACATGACACTCATTACTACAGGGATCACGTCGGTCACCAACTCGTTAGTAAGACTGCTATGAAAGAGCTTGTTTCCAGGGAGAACTGCGTGGAAGTGGCGTGTGGACTTGATCAGTATGTTTTATCTGACTTACATTATCTGATCAATATGTTTTATCTGACTTACATTATCTGATCAGTATGTTTTATCTGACTTACATTATATGATCAGTATGTTTTATCTGACTTACATTATCTGATCAGTATGTTTTATCTGACTTACATTATCTGATCAATATGTTTTATCTGACTTACATTGTCTGATCAGTATGTTTTATCTGACTTACAATATCTGATCAATATGTTTTATCTGACTTACATTATCTGATCAATATGTTTTATCTGACTTACATTGTCTGATCAGTATGTTTTATCTGACTTACATTGTCTGATCAGTATGTTTTATCTGACTTACATTATCTGATCAATATGTTTTATCTGACTTACATTGTCTGATCAGTATGTTTTATCTGACTTACATTATCTGATCAATATGTTTCACCTGACTTACATTGTCTGATCAGTATGTTTTATCTGACTTACATTATCTGATCAATATTTTTTACCTGACTTACATTGTCTTATCAGTATGTTTCCCCTGACTTACATTGTCTGATCAGTACGTTTCACCTGACTTACATTGTCTGATCAGTGTGTTTCATCTGATTTACATTGTCTGATCAGTATGTTTCCCCTGACTTACATTGTCTGATCAGTATGTTCAGTATGTTTCACCTGACTTACATTGTCTGATCAGTATGTTTCACCTGACTTACATTGTCTGATCAGTATGTTTCACCTGACTTACATTGTCTGATCAGTATGTTTCACCTGACTTACATTGTCTGATCAGTATGTTTCACCTGACTTACATTGTCTGATCAGTATGTTTTATCTGACTTACATTATCTGATCAATATTTTTTACCTGACTTACATTGTCTTATCAGTATGTTTCCCCTGACTTACATTGTCTGATCAGTACGTTTCACCTGACTTACATTGTCTGATCAGTGTGTTTCACCTGATTTACATTGTCTGATCAGTATGTTTCCCCTGACTTACATTGTCTGATCAGTATGTTTCACCTGACTTACATTGTCTGATCAGTATGTTTCACCTGACTTACATTGTCTGATCAGTATGTTTCACCTGACTTACATTGTCTGATCAGTATGTTTCACCTGACTTACATTGTCTGATCAGTATGTTTTACCTGACTAACATTGTCTGATCAGTATGTTTCGCTTGACTCTTATTGTCTGATCAGCATGTTTCGCTTGACCTGACTAACATTATCTGATCAGCATGTTTCACCAGACCCTGAATATTGTCTGATCAGCACATGTCACTTTCTCCCAATCCACCAACAAACGACTCGGCCAATTCTTCTGCTAGAAAACGTAAGCTCTGGCGACGGTCCACCCGTTCTGCTGCATCAATCTTGTCGATAGCTTCTTATGTCTCAAAAACATTCTTCGCTTCTCACCGCGGAAGATCTTTCGTTAACTCACGTCTTTCCCTAGTCATTAGCACTCCGTTCTTCCCCGAAGTCGTCTGCACCCATTTGTCATCATGTACTACACTCAATCTGCTATGATTTGTCGACTGTTCGACATCCTGGGCAAAGACTAGTCTAGAACCGCAGTTCCAATACGGGACTTCACGGAATAGCAGCCTGTGGCCACATTACGGAGTGTACCAATGAATGTACAGACCTGTGCGGCACGATAACGTCAGACGGGTGTAATTGCCAACATATGTCAAGACAGGCTGTTCTTGCCTCTTTCGAGATGAACGAACTTTGTCGCCAATGGAGTAACAGCTTCTTTTGCTTCTTCGATTAACTGACGCTATGCCTCTAGATTGGTAAGGTTTCACAGAGGGTAATGTTTCACAAGGGGTAATGTTTCACAAGGGGTAAGGTTTCACAAGGGGTAAGGTTTCAGAAGGGGTAAGATTTCACAAATGGAAAGGTTTCACAAGGGATAAGGTTTCAGAAGGGGTAAGGTTTCACAAGGGGTAAGGTTTCACAAGGGGTAAGGATTCACAAGGGGTAAGGTTTCAGAAGGGGTAAGGTTTCAGAAGGGGTAAGGTTTCACAAGGAGAATGTACGTTTCATGTCTTCGCTGGTACCTCATAGCTTTCAAGCATGGTCGCTTCCCAGGGTCAGACTGCCTCTCTTTGGTCTGTATAAGGGAAGCAGTCCTGCATGATATGTTCTGGTGTTTGACTGCTGTGGTGTCTCTGAGACCCATTCTGTAGACGTGGACGTTGAGTCTGCAGTTTCCTATTCTGAGTCAGAAAATTGTTGTCTGCCCATCTCTACCAAGTTTGTTAACACTGTCGTTCTATGGCTGGTATTCTATTAGTGGTCTCTTCATTACGTCTTCATGTATTGTTTATGAGTGTCTTTGCTTCTTTATAGTGCTGTGGATGGTGAGTGTGCGTGCCAGACTAACAGCAGGCTCTCCCGTCTACCAAAACTACGTATCTACCAGTCATGTGTGTGCGTGGAAGATATAATTTCAAATTTTGCCACGGATGGATAACAATAGCTTAGACAATGGATGCGTGTTTTGGCGCATGTGTGAGAGAGTTCAGGGAAAATTAAGAACAATTGCCAATTGTAACTAAGCCAGCGGGGATTTTTCATTGTCCAATAATCAGGGCAGGTGAAACTTAGGAATTATTATAAGTGTTGTCCCAGCCCAGGACGATGGTGTTACAGATTTAACACGAGTAAGATTTGGAAGGGGCAATTCAATTCAAAGGGATGGTGGAAGGGCTTAGCAAATATTGTAGTGGCTAGCGGACACATAAATATTTCGTATGAGGCTTTGAATCCTCCAATGCGCTAGTGACCAAACCGACACTAGTAAATTGATAGATGATTTGAGCTCCGTATGATTTACTGACAGGCAGTCACGGTCAAATTGGCAGGCGGCGGAGACCGAGCAATGACACTAGCTACGAGCTTGTCAATGGTGTAGTGACAGAAATACCTGGTGACCATCGGTCATGTTGGAACGAGACGAGTACAGGCAGGGTCTAAGGAGCACAGGAAACGGATAAAGACTGGAGTAAGAGAGTTTAGACAGAGCTGGTCGGGAGGTTTTCCACTGTAGGTTTCATGGGCATTACACTATCGCCGGGTGGAAGGGACAGTGAACTGACCTCCAGCTACTATGAGAGTTGTTCGAAACGCAACTATAGATTCCACAGGCAGGCCCGACGGCTGGAAATAACAGTTAGGTGTTTTATAAACACATGGAATCAATTTTCGAAATTCAATTTAGTAAGGTGTACCATAAACACATGGAATCATTTTTTGAAATCAATTCACTAAGGTGTACCATAAACTCTCCGGAGAGCACGCTCATAAAGCTCGTGTGTGTGGAAACCTTTTATTTCACAGCGGAGACCAGACGGACGGAAGATGCAAACTGTCAGAGAACCGCCAGTTACGACTACGACAGTGTCATAGACTCGACAGAGGATAACAAGACTCGCAAGATTGGATAGTTTACGTCTAGCCGAAATTGTTAAAAATGATGGTGAAAGAAAACTGAATCCTGGTTTAGATCCGAAGATTTCATCAAGTTAAATGCTAGAAAACTCTGTTTAGAAAGAGTAGTAACAGCTAAATGAGTTAATAATGTTGCAAATGATTAGACTAGACAATACTTGAATGACCTTGTGGTTTTATATTGAAAGAAGACGTTTCAATGTTTGCTTGGTTATTGTGTAGAAAGAATAACTGGTTGAAGAGAAAGGTAGTAGAACTGTCGCATGTTATAAATTGGTTCTTATGACCAAGATCTGCTACATGTGATTCATGTACGGTCTGTGACATGGAACCTGCTTACATGTGACCTATCATTACACGAGGAGGTCTTGTACATCCAAATTAGAGACGTATTCTCTGATTCCCATGGAATGACTGTTTGAAATGTCACTAAAAAAACAAAACTATTTCCCATCTCAGAATAAACGTGAATCGCCGCCGCCTGTCATTATTCAGCAATGTTGCCCGCCTGACTCAAGATGTCTCGGCCCAACAGATTCTACATAAATATGTCCCCTGTTTCAACAACCACCCACCGGCCGGCCGGTTAGAAGTGCAGGAGAGGATGTCCTAGCAAATCATTGCTGTTATAGTTGGCTGATTCTGCCTCAGATTTAACTTAACTTGACGTCTTTATACTTGTTAAGAAGACCCTGCAGAGTCTGTATACAACCAGTTACATTTACATCACCTTGCTCTAAAAGCTATGCGCATCCAGTTTATTCTTAAATGCATTAACTGTCTCTGCCTCCACTACCTCCCCTGGCAATGCATTCCAAGCAGACACCACTCTCTGACTAAAAAAATATTTCCTAATATCTAACCTGGACCTCTCTTTAGTAAGCTTGTAGCTTTTCCCTCGTGTTATTGTAGGTGGCTGTATTTAAAAACAACTTGTTATAGTCTAATTTATCGATTCCTCTGATCATCTTATAAACCTGTATTAAGTCACCACGAATTCGTCTCTCTTCGAGACACTGTAGGCCGGTTTTTCTGAGTCGTTCCTCATAACTGTAATTCTGGAATCCAACTATCATCTTTGTCGCTCTTTTTTGTATTCTTTCTAGCATGTTTATGTCCCCTCTATGATAAGGACTCCACACCTGTACACAGTACTCCAATCTAGGTCTAACTAAAGCTTTATACAGTTTGACGATCACTTCCTTGCTCCTATGTTTAATATTTCTTTTTATCATACCTAACATTGCATTTGCCTTTTTCACTGCTACCTTAACTTGCTCACTCACCTTTCCTGTATGATCTATTATAACCCCTAGGTCCCTTTCCTTATCTATCTTTCTAATATTGTTTTCTCCCATTCTGTAATTATGTTCCATATTGGATCTACCCATGTGGATGACTGTACATTTATCTACATTAAACTCCATTTGCCAGATTACAGACCATTTTCGAATTTTATCTAAATCCGACATCAATATATCCACTTCCGCTTTAGATGAGACACTACTGCATAGTTTTGTGTCATCAGCAAATTTTGCAATCATGGATCTCATATCAATGTCCAAATCATTTATATATATCAAGAACAAAATTGGTCCCAAAACCGAGCCCTGTGGCACACCACTTTTCACTTCACTCCACTCAGAGTACTCCTTATTTATGCCCACCCTCTGCCTTCTTCCCGTTAACCAATTTTCAATCCATTTGGCAACTTCGCCACCTATTCCATGTGATTTTAACTTTCGAAATAATCTTTGATGAGGTACTCTATCAAAGGCCTTTGCAAAGTCTAGATAAATAACATCCACTGGCTCCCCTTCATCTATGATTTTAGTAACCTCCTCCATGAATTCTAATAGATTTGTTAAGCATGATCTCCCTCTAGTAAACCCATGCTGACTATTTCTAATTAGATTAAATTTGTCTAAATGCATTACAATGTTTTCTTTGATTATTGACTCTAACAATTTACAGACTATGCTCGTTAAACTCACTGGTCTATAATTTGCTGGATCTGTTTTTTTGCCTTTTTTGAATAAGGGGTTTGTCATGGGCCGCTACACTTGGACATAACAGTAATCTATAGACGCAACGATCTCTGATGTCTAAGCCAACTTTATTATTATTGACTCCCCCTTGGTTATACATATATGGAATGAAACTTTTGAGGCAGACAATATTTGAACGACTTTCTGGCATGATAAGAGAGAAAGTGACAAAAAGTGTTAAAGACCACCGTATTGCAGGCATAAATGTCAAAGTGTGTATGATAAACATGTAAATAGAATTAACATTATATATTGTTCACTTTCTGAAGGAAGGGAAATCAACTAGTACATACTTTGATAATTTCACTGAAGAACACAGCAAACACTGGAAATGTGCAACCATTTATTATCGCTCCAACACATCCAAACAGAATAAATGGCCACTCTTTGATGTTAGACTTGAGCATGCGTGAAAATCCTGGCCTTGGTACATCGTCCTGGAATGTAAGAATAATACACTGCATACAATAATACAGGAGAGAATTTAACGAAGAGCAAACAACGAAGTCCACGATGACAAATTTAGAATTAAACAAAAGAGCGGACCACGGCAAGCAATATTATATCGAAAATATTTCGAAATTCTGAAAAAAACATTGATGTGTTCTTTATAGACTACAAATAAGCTTTGACAGACTCCAGTATGATAAACTAATTGCACGTCTTGAAAATATTGGCTTGGGTGGAAAATATAAAAGTATACTCAGGAACCTATAGCTGAAGCAAGATGCCGCTGTAGGATCTGGCAGACTTTACTCTCCATGTATTGATGTAACAAGAGTTATGTCTTGTCCCTTTGCTTTTTACAAATGGGACCAGAACATATTTTTCACACAGAGGAAATGCAGGAAACGAAGAGGCACATAACGCAACAACAGGCAAGAAGGGATGGCGTAGGATTTTGTGGAGGTGTAAGCAGGGGTACCCCAACGATCTCAAAATGTCACGCGATGAAATGAATTGAGAGGAAATACCAGGACTGATTATCGGTAGAGTAGCAATACATAATCTCAGAAACGAGGATGATACAGTTCTGCTGGCTGAAAGCCATTAAGAACTACAGGAATAGGTGTCTTGTCTTATCTACTTATGCCGTGAGGAGCCGTAGCGAGACGTAGTTTTCTGTCTAGGGCGAGACACGTGGCTGAAATAGTCGCCAACCCCCCATAACGATTTAGAAAATCCGCACAATTTTCTATCCATCTAGTTCTCTGTGTGTCATGTTTGCGAAAACCTGATCGGTCGTACGTTATAGACGCACAGGGGTAGTTGGTGAGATTGCATTCTCAAAAGGTGGCGAACAAATTGATTATCTCATTATCAATATAGTCAGTGCATGATCTTGGTTGAACTTGTTCGCACCTCTTCTTTGCGCATTATGTCTCTCCTGAAAGTTTTCCGGAGGCATCTCATCTTATATGATCTTTCTCTATAGAGATTTGGTTTGGCACTGGTTACAGGGAGTTGGCATGCATATACTGTTGATTAGCAGTCTTTGTGTGGACATGTTAGGGTGTTTCAATAATGGTGACAGCTGGTGTGCGAGCTGCATTTGCTGTTTGGCTCCTCATGTCAATTTCTCTGTCTAAACCTCCATCCAGAGTGAAAACACTATCCGGGATCCAGATGCTGAGTAGCACATGAGCTAGCGTCTGGGCCAGCGAACCAGAGCTGCCAAGGCCCTTCTACGCCTCTACGCGGTGATCCTAGGTAACAGGCCGCAGCAGGGCAGACTATCTAAGCAGAAGGGATCGAAGAGGGAATGCTAACCCGGTACTCAAAAAATGTTTGTCGAATGTGTTGGACCGAAAGGTGCAAATATCGCAGTCAAGCTGTAAACTACGACACAACGCATTCGTTCTCTGGACTACATTCTGCTACTTAAGCCCTTCAGGGTTTGGTAGCGGGAGATTGAGAACGAACGAAGCCAAGCCAAAACACTGCCCAAGTACTTGAATTCATTCCTCCACTTGTTTAGGATTTGGACACTAACACAGCGAAAACTGTTCTTGTTGTTGTTGGTCTTGTTGTTGTTGTTGTTGTTGGTGGTGTTGTTGTTGTTGTTGGTGGTAGTGTTGTTGTTGTTGGTGGTGTTGTTGTTGTTCTTGTTGAATGCCCACAATGAGTAAGTTTACTCTTTTGTGCGCCCTGCAAAGAATGTTAAGTGGCGGGTTGCAGTAGCTTTCCTCACATCCCGAACATGCTGATGAAGGTGTACCGTGGTCGTCAGGGCGGTTGAGCTATGCTTGACGTTATCTGCGTGTCGCTCACTACTACGGGGATCTCATCGATGCAGATCTCGTCAGCCAGGCTGCCTAGAAAACAGCCTGTTTTAAGGGAACGCTATATTGACGAGAAATTGTGGTCTTGGTCAGTGTATTGACGTCCTGTTCAGTATTTTGTGGATGACTGGGCTGGTGTCTCAGTTTCCCAACGAAAACTTTAATATTTAATTAAGTAGACTCGAAACTTGTGGTACAGATACCAATAGACTGTCTACAAAAAAAAGAGCACTCCTATCTAAAAAAATCTATTATAATGGACAATGGGAAATATGAAATGTAAATTCAGAACATTGAATTATCCATATTCGTCAACTTAAGTAATATGGGATCCAAGCAAGTCACTCACACATTAACAATGAGAATCTTCAGGTCACTCACAAATTAACAATGAGAATCTTCAGGTCACTCCCACATTAACAATGAGAATCTTCAGGTCACTCACACATTAACAATGAGAATCTTCAGGTCACACACATTAACAACGAGAATCTTCAGGTCACTCACAAATTAACAATGAGAATCTTCAGGCTACTCACAAATTAACAATGAGAATCTTCAGGTCACTCACACATTAACAATGAGAATCTTCAGGTCACTCACACATTAACAATGAGAATCTTCAGGTCACACACATTAATAATGAGAATCTTCAGGTCACTCACAAATTAACAATGAGAATCTTCAGGTCACTCACACATTAACAATGAGAATCTTCAGGTCACTCACAAATTAACAATGAGAATCTTCAGGTCACTCACAAATTAACAATGAGAATCTTCAGGCTACTCACAAATTAACAATGAGAATCTTCAGGTCACTCACACATTAACAATGAGAATCTTCAGGTCACTCACACATTAACAATGAGAATCTTCAGGTCACACACATTAATAATGAGAATCTTCAGGTCACTCACAAATTAACAATGAGAATCTTCAGGTCACTCACACATTAACAATGAGAATCTTCAGGTCACTCACAAATTAACAATGAGAATCTTCAGGTCACTCACACATTAACAATGAGAATCTTCAGGTCACTCACACATTAACAATGAGAATCTTCAGGTCACACACATTAATAATGAGAATCTTCAGGTCGCTCACAAATTAACAATGAGAATCTTCAGGTCACTCACAAATTAACAATGAGAATCTTCAGGTCACTCACAAATTAACAATGAGAATCTTCAGGTCGCTCACAAATTAACAATGAGAATCTTCAGGTCGCTCACAAATTAACAATGAGAATCTGCAGGTTACTCACAAATTAACAATGAGAATCTTCAGGTCGCTCACAAATTAACAATGAGAATCTTCAGGTCACTCACAAATTAACAATTAGAATCTTCAGGTTACTCACAAATTAACAATGAGAATCTTCAGGTCGCTCACAAATTAACAATGAGAATCTTCAGGTCGCTCACAAATTAACAATGAGAATCTTCAGGTCGCTCACAAATTAACAATGAGAATCTGCAGGTTACTCACAAATTAACAATGAGAATCTTCAGGTCGCTCACAAATTAACAATGAGAATCTTCAGGTCTTATGTATTCTGGTCATTACTATATGGCTAGAAATATGGACGATGAAGAAACGATTGGATAAGAGATCTGATCTATTTGAAATGTTGCTGCACATAAGAATGGGGCGCTAGTAAACATATGTTGATTATGTTGTGTACAAGTGGACATATGTTCATTATGTTGTATACAAGACTAAATCGGTTTATTGTGGTGTTTAGACGTGTACATATGTTGATGAAGTTTGTATACAAGTGGACATATGTTAATGAAGTTTGTATACAAGTGGACATATGTTAATGAAGTTTGTATACAAGTGGACATATGTTAATGAAATTTGTGTACAAGTGTACATATGTTACCAATGATGTGTACACGATCAAATATGCTCTTTATGTTTTGTACAAGACCCCACTCACTCAATACGTTATATGATGATGACATTGTGCGACTGTAACAGATCTTTTCTGTGTAGATTTATTAGGGATATGATTTTTAGACATGTTTTATTAAAGTTAGAAAGGGTGGGAGTAGAGCATGGATAGTCAGTAGCCATTCATTGTTTTTTTATAGAATTAATCTAACAAACTTGGCGAGTACAGATGCACAAAAACCGAAAATAGGAATGTTTGGAATGCATAGCTTTGGTTTCCAAGCCACGCAGGTGTTGATCTAAGCAACTTTGATGTAATTTTTGCATAACAGCGTGATCAATAGTGACGATTGAAACCGGACAAGCTATTAACTGGTTGTTCTGAAATCTCGGGGTGAAAAAATCTAGGTACCAGATCTGGAAAAAGCCGCGGATATAGATAGCTAAAAGTAAAGTAACCCATAGCATTACAGCCGTAGGGGTTAGCGATCTCACCTTTCAAAGGCTCGGCTATATGAGGGCGGTAGCCATCTTCTCTCCTTCGCCGCTTTTACTTTCAGGACTGAACCGGTACCCATTTAAGGCTGGGTCGACCCGGGAGCCATTGGGGTCTGAAAAAACATTACCGCCTTAACTGGGGAATGAGCCCAGGACCACTCAGATGCAAAGCCAGCGCGCTAACCACTGATAACTAGCGGCAGATAACTAGGAGAACCCAATTCAGATCATTCGGGTTCGAGCAGCGGAGAGAACAAGTTGACATCAGTCGGCAACGAGCAACGAACAGAACAGGACCGTCTTGATAACGGTGAAGAGGAAAGGAGATCCCGAGACACAGAGTCTAGAGACAAGTCTACATCATTCCGGAGCCAACAGCGGAGAGAAGAGGACCGTCGTGTGATAGCGGGAGGAGGGGAAAGCAGATCCCGAAACGCACATTCCAGAGTGTAGAGACGAGTCGCGAGAAAGCAGATAGATTTTGGAGCCCAGAGAGAGCGAGAGGTTTTGACAGACAATATCTTACCACGAGAGTCAAAATGTTCAGCAGCAAATCAATGAGAAATAGTAATGAAATTAATGTTTCGCATAGCAAGTGTCAGAAACACGTACAGTAGTGAGTCACGAGGAACACGCACGATTTAGACATCTTAGATACTACTATTTGGATTTCTGCTGAGGTATCCAGCGTCTAACAGAAGTATCTCAAAAAATCAGCGTCTTATCAGAATCATCTTAAGAATCAGCGTCTTCTCAGAATCATCTCAAGAATCAGCGTCTTAGCAGAATTATCTAAAACAATCCAACGTCTAGCCAGAGAGATATTTGACTAGCACTGCAATCCAGCGCTCACTGCAAGTCATCGTCGACGAGGAGAACAGGCCTGGGTTGACGAATCACATGGGTTGCAGAACAAAGACGCATCTTCCATTTTGTGGCAATCCCATAACTGTTCTTCTATCAAGTAACGGTTCGTCTATAAAGTAACGGTTCGTCTATAAAGTAACGGTTCTTCTATCAAGTAACGGTTCTTCTATCAAGTAACGGTTCTTCTATCAAGTAACGGTTCTTCTATCAAGTAACGGTTTGTCTATCAAGTAACGGTTCTTCTATCAAGTGACGGTTCTTCTATCAAATAACGCTTCTTCTATCAAGTAACGGTTTGTCTATCAAGTAACGGTTCTTCTATCAAGTAACGGATCGTCTATCAAGTAACGGTTCTTCTATCAAGTTACGGATCGTCTGTCAAGTAACGGTTCGTCTATCATGTAACGGTTCGTCTATCAAGTAACTGTTCGTCCGTCTATCAAGTAACGGTTCTTCTATCAAGTTACGGTTCGTCTATCAAGTAACTGTTCTTCTATCAAGTAACGGTTTTTCTATCAAGTAACGGTTCGTCTATAAAGTAACGGTTCGTCTATTAAGTAACGGTTCTTCTATCAAGTAACGGTTCTTCTATCAAGTAACGGTTTGTCTATCAAGTAACGGTTCTTCTATCAAGTAACGGATCGTCTATCAAGTAATGGTTTGTCTATCAAGTAACTGTTGTTCTATCAAGTTACGGCTCGTCTATCCAGTAACGGTTCTTCTATCAAGTAACGGTTTTTCTATCAAGTAACGGTTCGTCTATCAAGTTACGGATCGTCTATCAAGAAACGGTTCGTCTATCAAGTAACAGTTCGTCTATCAAGTAACTGTTCGTCTATCAAGTAACGGTTCGTCTATCAAGTAACTGTTCGTCTATCAAGTAACGGTTTTTCTATCAAGTAACGGTTCGTCTATCATGTTGTAGTTCGAAATCAAGTTTCGTTTAGTTCATAATTTCTTACAGGCAGACAGGTTTTGTTTTGAGTGAAGATTGGCGAGTCAGTTGTAAACGTGTAGAAATAAAGTTTCATTGTTGTGTTCTATTTTCAATAAGTGTTGTAGTTTATTTGTTTGAAGTGAGAGTATAGTTAGTGCAGACCCCTTGCACCACCAGCTACGGTAGGTCAGTCAACTGGAGCTGCTAAACAACCCATAAGTCATTTCCCCATTATAAACTATACTCACGTTTTTTGCTTTTATATTTATTTAACTTGTATTTCATATTTTGAAATCTGCCGAAGACGGATGTGTCGGACCGAAAGGTGCAAATATCGCAGAAATCTGTAAACTAGCGACACAACGCTACGTTCTACAGACTACATCCTGCTACATGTAAAGCCCTGTTCATTGCTTGGTAGCGGGAGATTGAGAGCAAACGAAGGGAGGAAACAATATTTTGAAAATGTGTGTGATTATCAAGCAGTTTTAAGACAACATTCGGTTAGACATGCAATCTTCTCCATTAGACGCTTGGGTCTCAACGCGTTTCATGTATGATAGTAATTGCGAAAATGTCCTCTACACAAAGAGAAACCCACCTCAATAGTCTTTACAAAACGCTTGGGTCTAAACATGTTTCATGTATGATGATAGTTGTGAAAATGTCCCCCACACAAAGAGAAACCCACCTCAATATCTTCAGGAAAGCTCTTAGACCTGAACATGTTAGATAATGATGACAATTGTTGTTAAAATGCCCTCAACCCAAAGGGAAACCCATCGTAATCTTCTCTATAAGACACTTGAAACTGAACATGATGACAATTGTTTAAATGCATCCTTAAAAGAGTAACTCACCTTAATCCCTTCTGCAAGACACTTCGACAGACATGTTCGATAATGATTACAATTTTTGCTAAAATGCCCGCCACACAAAGAGAAACCCACCTCAATATCTTCCGCAATGCTCTTGGACCTGAACATGTTTCCTGCCTTAGTGGGACTTTGTGCCTTGCCACTATGTTCTGATACTTGTCTTCTGACCCCTTCTTGGGAGACATGTCTTGAAACTTGATGCGACAGCTTGTTATTTATTGATGTCTCGGAATCAGGTTCATCATCCTTATCATCTGATCGATAAAAAGACAATTTCAAACTATGAATTTGTTATTTGCTAAATTGTCTGAACGTTCACGTTGGAAATAGTTGTTGTTGTTGTGTAATACCCATAATGAGTAAGTTTACTCTTTTGTGCGTTCTGAACATGGCGTTACGTGACGGCTTGAGTGCCTGTCCAGACGTACACATGACGGAGCTGCCAGTCTTCAATGTTGTGTACATGTTGTGTACATGTGGTTGCGGAGTCGGTTGTGTACTGTTCTATGGGACACCACAACAACATGCTCTTGTCTGTTCCTCTTCTGGTAATCGTCTTGTGTTACTGTTGGTGACTTTCTGATTGATTTGATCACCCCATTCTTCTGTTCGTATGTAACTGGTACATCTGGTTGCTTGTCTGGGGCACCCTCATTTGTCAGTCGATCTGGTATCCCATGTTTCCCAGAATTCGACAATGAGAAGATATCCATTGCATGACAACTTACACAGGTTTCTCATCCTCCTCCTTCTTCTTCTTCGTTCGTTCTCAATCTCATACTACCAAACCCTGAAAGGGCTTAAGTAGCAGAATGTAGTCCAGAGAACGGAATGCGTTGTGTCGTAGTTTACAGCTTGGCTGCGATATATGCACCTTTCGGTCCAACACATCTGACTTCAGCAAGCATTTTTTGAGTACCGTGTTAGCATTCCCTCTTCGAATCTTTCTACTTAGCCAGTCTGCCCTGCTGCAGCCTGTTATCCAGGATCACCGCGTGGAGGTGTAGAAGGGTCTTGGCAGCTATGGTTCGCTGGCACTGACGCTAGCAGTTAGCTATGGGTCGCTAACCACTGCAGCTCATGTGCTGCTCAGCATCTTGATCCCGGTTTCTCATCCATTGCATGGCAACTTACACATGTTCCTCATCTATTGCGTGACAGCTTAACCCAGGTTTCTCAGTTCAGATATTAGACCCTGTAGATCTGGATTCTACTATGTATCTTCTTTTATCTTTTTTTAATTTCTCTTCTAACTTTTCTTGCGCAGTTTGTATATGCTGTGTTGGTACCCTTATTTCCCATTTGTTTTAATTGTTGCCTTTCTGCAATGAGTTTCTGTGTTTCCTCTGTTATATAGCTCTGTGTCTTGTGCGACATTTTGGGAATCATTTCTTTAGCAGTCGAGATCAAAATATCCCTTGCATACGATGTCAACTCCTCAGATGCCATCTCTTCCTGTACCGCAAGCAACGCCTCAAATTTGTTTTCTACTTTGATGTTGTATTCAGTAGGTATTGCTGATACATCAAAGCGTATTGGCTGGCAACCTTTGTTGATCCTACGTAGTCTTGTTTGGAAAACTGCAAACAGTAATTCATGGTCCGTATCGCAGTCTGCCCCTGGCAGTGATTTTGTAGCCAGCACATTTGATCTCCATCTTTGTTGCATTAGGATGTAACCTATTTTGTTTCTGCTGTTGCCATCAGGAGAGGTCCACGTGTATAGTCTATAAGGATATCGAAAACCTACAGCAACAAGGCAGAGAGAGAGATGCATTTATAAGAACAAGAACACTGACAAGGGAGTTCCGTCCGGTTCCACATGTCATAAATGACAAAAAGGATAACACATTAACATAAACCAAAGACATACTGAACAAATGGAGAGAGTACTGCAGAACCATGTATGGAGATAGCACAAAGCGCTCAGTTACAATCCTACCAAAGGAAGAGAAAGAACCTGAACCAACATTGGAAGAAGTACGCCCTGCTATTAAAAGTCTGAAAAAGGGAAAGTCCCCAGGATGCGATGATATCCAAGCAGAGCTAATACAAGCAGGAGGGGAGTCTATCACAAGCTGTGTAAACAGATTTGGCACAGTGCAGAGTGGCCAGAAGCATGGAGGAAATCAATTTAGATTCCTCTCCCCCAAAAAAGGCAACCTGAAGCTGTGCACGAACTACCGAACTATCGCGCTGATCAGCCATGCTAGCAAGATACTCTTGCTAATCCTGTTAAGAAAGATAGATAAAAGGTTTGAATCTGAAATTCACGTTTGTCCATGCAGGTTTTAGGAAAGACAGAGGGACCCAGGACCACATATTCAATTTAACGAATATCTATGAAAAATGTAGAGAGTTTAATGTCGACCTGTACACATGTTTTATTGATTATACTAAGGCCTTCGACATGGTAAAACATCAAAATATGTGGAGAATCATAGTCCATCTCATTGAAACATACTAAGATCAAAAAGCCGCTGTCCGGGTATCTGGGCAAACATCGGATTGGTTTGCAGTACAAAATGGAGTCCGACAGGGATATATCCTCTCACCTTATTTGTACAACATATATGCGGAATGTATAATGAGAAATGTTCGAGAAGATGTGAACATTGAAAGTTTCGACCCATTTACGATTTGGGGGGGGGGGGGGGGGGGGAGGGGGTGTGTACGAGATTCCAGAGTTACGATACGCAGATGACATGACACAGTGATACTATCAATGAGTGCAGAAGGGCTAGAGCAGCTACTTTCAGCCGTTAATGGGCATAGTAAAGATCAAAACTTGTTCATAAACATAAATAAAACAAAGATAATGACCACCGACAAAACACAATGTCAAATAAATTTACAGTGGGTTGTGAGGAAATAGATCAGGTTACACATTTTGAATATCTGGGCTCCAGAATAGACTAAAATGGCGACTGCTCGAAAGAAATCAGAATAAGACTAGCTATGGCAATACAGAGAGTGGAACAGCCTGAAGAAATTATGGTAGAGCACCAACAAAATGATGAAAGTAAAAGTCTTGAGAGCCTGTGTTTTTCCTGTGGCAGCTTATGGCTGTGAATCATGGACGATTACCAAAACTTCTAGACAAATAATCGAATCCTTCGAGTCAAAATGTTACAGAAAGATTCTCAGAATACCCTGGACAGAGAAAAAAAACAAAATGCAGACATTCGGCAAGAGTTGAGCATAGAAGAGAACTGGTTTATCAAGAGACACAACGGTCTTGAGAGAACAGTGATGGAAGGTATGGTGCCAGGCAAAAGAGGAAGGGGTAGACCAAGAAGACGATGGCACCAAGATATCCAGGAATGCCTGAGTATGACAGTGGCTGAGGCTGGAGTTTTGGCAAGGGAACGAGTTTCTTTCAGACAGACTGTGATGGGAGCGATGTTCTACAAAGGACATGCTACATGATGATGAGATCTGGATTGCACTATGCAACTGATAAGTGACACTACTCAGGATAATGATTCTGTCCTTTATACCAATGGATGTGTACTGCAAGGTAAGAAAGTCGGTGGGGCTGTCTCTGATTGAAGGAGTGGACATTTGGTTTGCTGAGAGGAGCCAGGTAAGTCCGATAACAGCCTTCATTTCAGACTCTTGCCTCGGATGGTACAAAAGGGTTCTTACAGTAATCTCATGATGCATTCAATCTTACAGTAATCTCATGATGCATTCAATCTTACAGCAATCTTTTGGTACATTCAATCTTACAGCAATCTTTTGGTACATTCAATCTTACACTAAGCTCTTGATACGTTCAACCTTACAGTAATCTCTTGATACGTTCAACCTTACAGTAATCTCTTGATTTGTTCAATCTTACAGCAATCTCTTGATACATTCAATCTTACAGCAATCTCTTGATACATTCAATCTTACAGCAATCTCTTGATACATTCAATCTTACAGCAATCTCTTGATACATTCAATCTTACAGCAATCTTTTGAAACATTCAATCTTACAGCAATCTCTTGATACATTCAATCTTACAGCAATCTGTTGATGCAGTTAATCTTGCAGTAATCTCGTCCGACAACATCCTTCATCTCAGACTCTTAATTCTGGCCTCGGATGGTATATAAGGGTTGGCTATAACAGTTGATAGGGGACATTCCGGTCTCGATCTTTTGGATCTCGTCTGGATCTACTTTCAAGGTCATTGAGATATAGGATGTAAGCATGGTCTAATCGAATGTACCAGACTCAAATCAGGCTAGGCATGTCCTAATTTTGTTTTTCCATGTTATGACAGCTTCTTAAAGGGGACTCGGCAGTAAATGGGTACCGGACAAACTAGAGGACAAAATAGGGGAAAATTTTTGAGCTGTCACAAAAGATGCAGAGCTCGGGCTGCTGTCATCATCACTTTCAGCAATGAAAGGGACTGAACCCATGTGAGGTCACCCAGGGACATTGAAATCTGTTCTATGAACACTTTTCTATTTTTTCCATTCAATTATTAGCCCAACCTACTTAGGACCGGCCTTTACTGTCCATCTTGAGTGTTCTATCATCTACATAAATCCGCTAGCTGGTGGCGGAAAACACATTTGAAAAATTATCTAAATATTTCGTTTTCTTCAAATACATGACATCTTGATCCTTGCGTACATCCCAAAACCCCATACTGAGTGCGACATAACAGAACCACTGCATCTTTAAGTCCGTCTCAAAAGGAGACTAAAAAATATTGTTCATGTGGCTAGCAACCACGTCATGTATAAGTTCTTTGGCGCACTCTCCATGAAAGAGGCCGGCGATGTAGCGGTAGTTCTGTTCTCTGGCTGAAGTGAAAATGGGACCACAAAATGTCATCTTTAAGTTATTTTTAAACACGTCTTTCGGGATCAATACGCTGAGCAGCGCATGAGCTGCAGTGGTCAGCGACCCATAGCTGACTGCTGGCGTCAAGGCCAGTGAACCAGAGCTCCCAAGACCCTTCTACACCTCCACGCGGTGATCCTGGATTAACAGGCTGCAGCAGTGCAGACTGGCTAAGGAAAAGGGATCGAAGATGGAATACTAATCCGGTACTCAAAAATTGATTGCTGAAGTCGGATGTGTAAGACCGAAAGCTGCAAATATCGCAGTCGAGCTGTAAACTACGACACAACGCATTTCGTTCTATGGACTACATTCTGCTACTTAAGCCCTTTCAGGGTTTTGTAGCAGGCAGGCAGGCAGGCAGGCAGGCAGGCACGAACGAACGAACGAACGAACGAAGAAACGCATCTTTCAGGGGAAGGCGTGGGCTAGTGGTTAATTGGCACGGCTCACAACACGAAGATGCTGGGTTCGATCCCCAACACAGCACTGGCCGTTACCCCGGGGAAGCAAACCCTTAGAAAATGCATGATGAAGCAGACCCTTTCATAAAGTGAATGCTGAAGTCGGATGCACTGGATCGACCGGCACAAAATAAAAACTACAGTGCAAAGCACACTGCCTTTGGGGATTAGAAAAATAAGGCAAACGGAAAAAAAAATCTTTCTTGACAACTACTATCGGATCATCTTTAATTCTGAAGACAACATATATGCTTTTTTTCTTTAGTTAGATATGTCTCTAATGTGGAATAAGAACCCATAGAAATGTACATTTTGCCAGAACATTTGTGTGTAATCCAGCATGCGTATTATACGCGAGATTTTACGGTGTGTAAGCAAGTACATTATGCGTAAGAACTAAAACAATCTACAATGTCCTGTTGATATTTTGTTGATAGCGCAGAATGAGTCAGACTTGCAAGGGTTTGTCAGTATGGTTGTTCATCAAAGCGAAAATCAAGGAATCGGTTTAAATCAAAATAAATCAGAATGGATAGTAGCAACAAAGAAACAGAACGCATCCAGATGCAGTCTCAAAGTAAACAAAAGAGAATTCAGACAAGTGTACACATTTAAATTTCTGAGCACACAAAAAAAACATCTGATGGGAGAGTCAATTATGAAATAAGGAATAGAGAAGTCCAAGCAATATTGGTCTTCCAGAACATAAAGGGAATCTTGTGCAACAAAACCCTGTCGCTGAAATTGAGAAATAGAGTTCTTGGATGCTATGTGGAGATAGTACTTATATACAATAGTGAATCATGGACAATCAGCAATCACAAAAATCACTAGAGGTGATGGCGATGTGGTTTTCCAGAAGAATGTTAAGAATAAAAATTGCAAATAAGACTAACGATGCAGTACTTGAATAAGTTGGTTAGTTGGTTAGTTGGTTAGTTGGTTAGGTTGGTTAGTTGGTTAGGTTGGTTAGTTGGTTAGGATGGTTAGTTGCCCATCGGAAGCGACAATGGCGATAGCGTCAGACATGTTTAATCAGATGTGACTGCATATGACTGTGCAGTCCGATTTGAGTGTGACAAACTCTACCGCACGTAGGGCACACATGAACAACATGTTTAGTTGGCTAGTCTTGCATTCTTTCCTTTCGTGCCTCCGTGGTTCTCCTATGCTAAGCGGTGCAAGCACCATGTGTGGCGGCAGTGCGCCAGGCTGAATGGTTCGGAGCAAGAAGCTCTCAGTCAGCAACAACAATCAATGGAGAAACTTTTCAGAGAAACTGTTAGAGTGTCTTTGTTTCCTTTCATTTGTCGTCCCCCCCACCCCCCACCCCCCCCCCCCCACCCCCCTCCACCAAAAAAAATAAAAAATCAATAAATAACCACACCACGCCCAACATGCCCTGTCCATCTAATCTGGGATGTCAGTAGCAGCGTATGGATGCCAGAGAGTCTAGCCTTGCTGAGGACTTCAGAGTTGGGCACTCTCTCCTTCCAACCGATCCTGTGCAGTCTGCGGAGACAGTTTACATGGAAATGATTATGTTTCCTGACATGTCTGCTATAGCCTGTTCGTGTTTCGCAGGCGTACAGAAGGGTGATTGGCACAACAGCACGATACACACTACTCTTGGTGGCAACACCGATTCCTTGCCTGTCCCAAACATTTTCTCGTAGTCTTCCGAAAGCGGCACTCGCCTTAGAAATCCTGTTGTGGACCTCAGAGTCAATATTCCCTTATCTGGTGAGGGAACTGCCAAGGTAGGTAAAGCTACCAACTGCTTTTAGGCGATGTCCCTGTACAATGACGGTTGGTTGGTGGTAGGGTTCCCTGGGCGCAGGTAGAAACCTTACCTCATAAAGAAGTACAGAACAAAGACACTCGTTGAAAAGGTCAGATCAAGGCAGTCATCCTTTATCGGGTATGCCGTGAGAAGATACGGGTTGAAACATACTGTGACAACGTGTTGAATAGTAGGGAAGAGAGAAAGGCAGAGAGAGAAAATTTTGCGACAACCAGCAGGAATGGCACGGGGAAGACCAACAACAGAGTTGATAAACAACACACGTGAAAGAAGTGGATGACGATCCGCCAACACTAAACGGCAAGACACATGATGATGATAAAGCTGCCTCACCTTGATCCTTCACATGCTCATCATGTTCAGTGATTGTCTGCAGCAGGACCATGTTGTAGTAGACTCCTCCTTTATCCATCAGCTCTTTGTGTTTCCCCACCTCAACAACTTCTCCCTGGTCCATGACATAGATCATATCAGCGTTCTGTATCGTCGATAGACGGTGGGCTACCACAACAGTAGTCCTTCCCTCTTGAGCCTGCTCAAACATGAATGTAAGGACAGTTGATAATAATTCATAATAACATGTATGGAGCAGTGACAGAAACACAACAACATCTACGTTACGGCCCCAAGGTCTTCGACAGGAATAAAGAATGAGACAATTTTGAAACAATTAAAAGATTACAACAAAAAATAACTTGACAAACAATACCAATCTGACTGCAGTCATTTGTTACAAACAGGATGATGGTGGCCAGGAATGTGTGATGGTAGGTTGGTTGGTTGCTAATGCCCATAATTGGGTGGTAACCCTTTTGTGCGCCCTGACAAATACGGAACTTGTTGCAGAATGTAGTAGCTTTCCTGACATCCCGAGCGTGCTGATAAAGTGGACCGGGGTACTCCAGGCGATTGTGCAATGCTTGGCTTCATCTGCGTGTCACTCACTACTACGGGGATCACATCAAACCTCACCTTGTGAGCCAGACTGTTGTCCTCGACAACAGCCCGTTACCAGGACGACCAACGAGGAGGTCAGGTGAGAGTCTTAACCAGTATATTTCTCCTGACCCTGGTTAACATTTTTTGATCAATGTCTTTTGCCTGACCAGACGTTAGGCTCATCGTCCCGAATGTGTGATAAATAATAATCATAGTTACGATAGTGACATGATCAGACCGTTTTGTCTTGATGATGTTAACTTACGATGTATTACGATTACAGTGAGGAATAAACTGCAACGGTAATCAACCTCACTCTCTGGTACCGAGCTACCTTGGACCAGTGGCGAGACAGAAGGCAAGACAGAAGGCAAGACGACTGGAGGTAACTCAGGATGCATACACTCTGGTCCTACCCTCTTGTTATCATGGTTCGCTTGAAAACTTGGGATTCGATCGTCTACCGTTTCCGTTCATCGCTTTGAGGGGAGAGTGCCTATTGTCTTGACCCCAGCAACGCCCATAAAACACTGCTGGGTCTGTAGACATACAGTTTTCCATTCCAGTCGTTCGGCACGAATTGACCAGCGGAAGACTGGGATAGTCGTGAAAGAAGTCACGACCGCACAATCATGCTGGCGCTGCAGGGGTCGGGACTGATGGATCTGGAGTTGGCATTAGCCATCTCTTTCTTGATCAGTACTGACCCTCTGATAGCAATAATCATGGCATAGTAGATGGCACAGTATACGCTAAGTAACAAATATAATAAATGATCTTAGATACACATTCATAAATAGGAAAAAACGTGCTCTGTGCTCAGTCTCTCTCAGTTAATGGGGAATAGTGTGGATGTTGATGGTTCCTGTAGCTTGTTTGCTGGACACACTCCTGCTCCGCTTTATCATGCTTCACGCTTCACTAAAACATTTGCATGATTTTAAATCTCTGCAGTCTGTTATTTTCAAATTGATCTAACTCAGTGGCATCATCCAAAAGGAGATAATTGACAGACTTCAAGATGTCAGTATCCATATATAGTGCGGCCATAATCGGTTGTTTGTGATCTTAACTCGAAGTCTTTTTACTACTTCTGAAGACTCAGCAGAGTCTGTATACAACACATATTTTTACTCCTTGTCTAGTCTTATCCTGAGTGGTCTGCCATCGCCTTTGTGTATGACCGCCTTTGTGTATGACACAGACAAAAAAAGCGCTACTGCCCCACATATATCATGTCGTAAAAGGCGACTAATTGTGTGGCATGGCATAACACCCGCCATGGTTAGATGATTTGTTAAGAGCAGCATAGATGGCGCCTAACAGGCTGCGGGTCTACTTTGCTCTAGTGTTTTGAGGTTATTAAGTTGGACTCGCACATCGGTTAACCGCCATTTGCAGCACTTGTCCCAACACAGTGGAGTAATTAACCTCTTGAACCTAGCCTGCTAAACCAGAAATCCTTGTCCCAGCTACATCCAGCTGATGCCAGCGCTGGGAACTATACATGGGCATCTACCCCCGTAGAAGTGCAGGTCTACTAAGGGTAGTCTTGTCTTTCCCGTTAACTCCAAAAGGTCGTCATAAGCGAGACGTTCCTCGACCCAGTAGTGAATCTTATGCTGTTCTCAACCCTGCGTTACATCAGTTCTGTAGTGTTATCTCAAAGCGACAAGCCAACAATTGGAACATGCATGAGTCACTGAAGTCACCCCCTGGATGTCCTGCTGCTGCTGGAGGGGGTCTGGGTGCTGCTGGTTGTAGGGTTGGTATTGGCCATCTTTTTTCTGATCAGCGAGAAAACTTATGCAGGATCGTTTGATTTCAATACTTTTTTTTTTACACGAGTTCCGTCGCTGCCCTAAGCCCCATCATGATCAGAGCAGCAAATCCACACCATGACCTCGATCGATGAGGTCTCTACAACTATCATCCATTCATGCCTTAGCCAGGCCGTCTGCACCTTCCAAAGTCGCCTGAGCCAGGCCGCCTGCACCTTCCAAAGTCGCCTGAGCCAGGCCGCCTGCACCTTCCAAAGTTGCCTTAGCCAGGTCGTCTGCACCTTCCAAAGTCGCCGTAGCCAGGCCGTCTGCAACTTCCAAAGTCACCGTAGCCAGGCCGTCTGCACCTTCCAAAGTCGCCTGAGCCAGGCCGCCTGCACCTTCCAAAGTCGCCTGAGCCAGGCCGCCTGCACCTTCCAAAGTTGCCTTAGCCAGGTCGTCTGCACCTTCCAAAGTCGCCGTAGCCAGGCCGTCTGCAACTTCCAAAGTCACCGTAGCCAGGCCGTCTGCACCTTCCAAAGTCGCCTGAGCCAGGCCCTCTGCACCTTCCAAAGTCGCCTGAGCCAGGCCCTCTGCACCTTCCAAAGTCGCCTGAGCCAGGCCCTCTGCGCCTTCCAAAGTCGCCGTAGCCAGGCTGTCTGCACCTTCCAAAGTTGCCGTAGCTAGGCCCTCTGCACCTTCCAAAGTCGCCTGAGCCAGGCCCTCTGCACCTTCCAAAGTTGCCGTAGCCAGGCCGTCTGCACCTTCCAAAGTCGCCTGAGCCAGGCACTCTGTACCTTCTAAAGTCGCCTGAGCCAGGCCCTCTGCACCTTCCAAATTTGCCGTAGCCAGGCCGTCTGCAACTTCCAAAGTCGCCGTAGCCAGGCCGTCTGCAACTTCCAAAATCGCCGTAGCCAGGCCGTCTGCAACTTCCAAAGTCGCCGTAGCCAGGCCGTCTGCAACTTCCAAAGTCGCCTGAGCCAGGCCCTCTGCACCTTCCAAAGTCGCCGTAGCCAGGCCGTCTGCACCTTCCAAAGTTGCCATAGCCAGGCCGTCTGCAACTTCCAAAGTTGCCGTAGCCAGGCCGTCTGCACCTTCCAAAGTCGCCGTAGCCAGGCCGTCTGCAACTACCGAAGTAAGTAAAGAGCAGCGCATGTGTTTCTGTTGTCTGAAAAATGAACAGGGAATAATCTACAAAATAGTAGAGTGTTTGTTTCTATTGTCAAAAGTGCTGGGTTTGATCCACGTTACGAACATGATACAGTCGATCTAGGATGCCAATGGGTATATGGCTTGCTATTAGATACAGTCGGAAATCCAAAGGGGTCGAGTGAGGAGGGAGTGAGTTCAAACATAACATTCTCACATTTAACACTTCATCTTCGACAGCAGGATTTTCTATGGAAAGATATGTACCTTAAGTATCCTTCCTTGAAGGACAAGAAAACAAATAGGGAGGTCATGAACTAGCCATTACAGCTTACAACAACAAGAGATAGCTCACCAAGACTGACGAACTCAGCTTGAATTGATACAAACAATATCACTCTGCATGAACAGATTAAAAGAACAACATTCAACATTGGATTGATTAAAACAAAAACATTCAGCTTGAATAGATTCAAAGAACAACACTCAGTATGAATAGATTCAAACAAGAATATTCAGTTTGAATAGATTCAAACACCATCATTCAGCATGAATAGATTAAAACAACATCTCAGCCTGAATAGATTCAAACAATATCACTCAGCATGAATAGATTCAAACAGCAACACTCAGCTTGAGTAGATTCAAACAGCAACACTCAGCTTGAATAGATTCAAACAACATCACTCAGCTTGAATAGATTCAAACAGCAACACGCAGCTTGAGTAGATTCAAACAGCAACACTCAACTTGAATAGATTCAAATAACAACACTCAGCTTGAGTAGATTCAAACAACAACACTCAGCTTGAATAGATTCAAACAACAACACTCAGCTTGAATAGATTCAAACAACAACACTCAGCTTGAATAGATTCAAACAACAACACTCAGCTTGAATAGATTCAAACAACAACACTCAGCTTGAGTAGATTCAAACAGCAACACTCAGCTTTAATAGATTCAAACAACAATACTCAGCGCTGTGTATGCAGAATGTGAAGCCAACTATTTTATTAAAAACTGGATTCAGGACTTTCCACCAAGCTTAACAATTGTTACCTCACTGAAGCTGGGAAGGTCCTGAATTAGAGTCTACCTAATACAGCCATCACCAGAATGGTAGACAAACACACAGTTACCACTGTTTTCTTCCATGCATGTCATGAGGTTATGCTTGGGGATGGCACCAACAATTAAAAATCATTTCTATAAAACCATAGTGTTATTGACTGGAGTCAGGCTTTCATAAAAGCTGGTTAAGGGAGCCAAATGAAGTTTTGGATATTTGCTTCAAGAAATGACTGAAATCAGGATTGCATAAATGATGTTTAATGGAACCAAAAAGTGTTGGATCGCTGTGTCAACAAATTGAGCAGAACAAGAAAACGTTTTTGGTTGTTTTTTAACCACCTTCTCTGCGCTATTATCTCTTTGGGAAAACAACAAAAATGTTAATTCAGCTTTACTTCATCATGTATAGTTTAGAAGGCTCTGCATAGTACAAAAAACAGTTGATTCAACTCCAAGAGCGAGGTAAGCTAATATAGCCATATTAGAAAAGAAAGAACGCCAACTGATTGTATACCTTATCAAGTGCTGCCTGCACGATTCCTTCACTCTTAGAGTCCAGCGCAGAGGTGGCTTCGTCCAACAATAAGATTTTGGGGTCCCTAGTAAGCGCTCTAGCGATCGCCACCCTTTGTTTCTGTCCTCCAGAAAGCTGTGCGCCTCTTTCTCCGACAAGAGTATCATAGCCCTAAACATAAAATGAAATATCATGAATTTTTAGATAGGTATAATTTGTTCATCTTGATAGCGAGCTCATTTTTGGGAGGGCTACGTCATCCAGCATACCAAAGCTAAGGAACGACTTATGTGGAGTAGGAAATCAGTTTTGGGCTTCCCTGCTTCAGTGGGAGATCTGAATGTTGCCGATCAGAGCGGGGAATACATCATGTTAATCTCCAGAGTAAGAATGGAGATGGAGGCAGTGTGCTCAGCTCTGAAGTGCTATCTGAGACCTCTAAAACATGGACAGTTATTGTGCCAGGGTTCCAATTCTTACTTCAGTAAGTACAGAAGGATTGGTAAAGGCATACGTGGACAGCGTCTGTAAGAGGCCTCAAATCTCCAGGGGGTGGTGTGGATCTACTGCCTTGGTCATGCTGCGGTTTTGGGCAAAGAAAAAGTTGACGTCTTGGCCACGCAAGAACCCGTTATAATCACAAAGGATATGCATAGGGGAACGAAGGAATGTTGAAGTTTATCAATTGAGAATCTGTTGAATGAGATGACACTGCAATAGATGAATCAGAAACACATTGACTTCATTACTTTGAGATCACATAACGGTCGAGCGGGGTGAGGTGCATGAGAGGAGACGGCGAGACGAGAGGACAGAGCCACGCGAGAGGACAGAGCCACGCGAGAGGACAGAGCCACATGAGCGGACAGAGCCACATGAGCGGAGTGAGATACGTGAGAGGACCGAGCCAGAGCGTGTTAACCCATGAGGTTCAGGATCAATCAGTTTCAACACTCTATCCCATTTTCTAAGAGAGACTGAGCACCTGATATGCTCAGTGTACAGTGAGGTGGATTCATCAGGACAGAAAAGAGACAAGCCCTTGCAACTGGATTCAACAGAAACCCCCTGCCACATTATAGCCTACACAAATCATTTGCTACACTAAAAGTTTGCCACATTAAATGTTTCAATAATTCTTTGCATAACTAACATAGCTTATAGTAATCCTTTGATACATCACATACTACAGTAGTCCCTTAATAATTTGGGCTAACAGCCCTCCCGTGATGCATTACATCTTACAATAGTTTCTCATTTAATTATTATGTTCACAGTTTTCAGTAGTTGCTTGACTGTCTGTATGGTTGTTGTGTATTGTTCGTAACTTGATCCTTCATAGCTATCCTGGCTGTCTTGTCATTGCCAGGTGTATTCGAGTGATCAGTAAGATTGGTTGAATAAATTAGTTAATAAAGAAATCTATAAACATATGGCCATCCCAAAGACAACATGAACCTCCTTAAAAGGAGGAATCAAAGCACCATTTTCCGACTTCGCACTCATGCAACTTAAATCACTTGAACAGAATCCACCAGAACATAGTCCAGAGTGCCAGGTGTGCACACATATCTATGACACTGTTGAGCACCATTTATTTGAATGCCCATCGTTTGCGTGTATTAGGAAAGAGCTTCTTCCTCCGAGGCCAAACAAATGGGGACACTTTGTACGGAACTAAACAAAGAGCTTCTTCCTCCGAGGCCAAACAAATGGGGACACTTTGTACGGAACTAAACAAAGAGCTTCTTCCTCCGAGGCCAAACAAATGGGGACACTTTGTACGGAACTAAACAAAGAGCTTCTTCCTCCGAGGCCAAACAAATGGGGACACTTTGTACGGAACTAAACAAAGAGCTTCTTCCTCCGAGGCCAAACAAATGGGGACACTTTGTACGGAACTAAACAAAGAGCTTCTTCCTCCGAGGCCAAACAAATGGGGACACTTTGTACGGAACTAAACAAAGAGCTTCTTCCTCCGAGGCCAAACAAATGGGGACACTTTGTACGGAACTAAACAAAGAGCTTCTTCCTCCGAGGCCAAACAAATGGGGACACTTTGTACGGAACTAAACAAAGAGCTTCTTCCTCCGAGGCCAAACAAATGGGGACACTTTGTACGGAACTAAACAAAGAGCTTCTTCCTCCGAGGCCAAACAAATGGGGACACTTTGTACGGAACTAAACAAAGAGCTTCTTCCTCCGAGGCCAAACAAATGGGGACACTTTGTACGGAACTAAACAAAGAGCTTCTTCCTCCGAGGCCAAACAAATGGGGACACTTTGTACGGAACTAAACAAAGAGCTTCTTCCTCCGAGGCCAAACAAATGGGGACACTTTGTACGGAACTAAACAAAGAGCTTCTTCCCCCGAGGCCAAACAAATGGGGACACTTTGTACGGAACTAAACAAAGAGCTTCTTCCTCCGAGGCCAAACAAATGGGAACACTTTGTACGGAACTAAACAAAGAGCTTCTTCCTCCGAGGCCAAACAAATGGGGACACTTTGTACGGAACTAAACAAAGAGCTTCTTCCTCCGAGGCCAAACAAATGGGGACACTTTGTACGGAACTAAACAAAGAGCTTCTTCCTCCGAGGCTAAACAAATGGGGACACTTTGTACGGAACTAAACAAAGAGCTTCTTCCTCCGAGGCCAAACAAATGGGGACACTTTGTACGGAACTAAACAAAGAGCTTCTTCCTCCGAGGCCAAACAAATGGGGACACTTTGTACGGAACTAAACAAAGAGCTTCTTCCTCCGAGGCCAAACAAATGGGGACACTTTGTACGGAACTAAACAAAGAGCTTCTTCCTCCGAGGCCAAACAAATGGGGACACTTTGTACGGAACTAAACAAAGAGCTTCTTCCTCCGAGGCCAAACAAATGGGGACACTTTGTACGGAACTAAACAAAGAGCTTCTTCCTCCAAGGCCAAACAAATGGGGACACTTTGTACGGAACTAAACAAAGAGCTTCTTCCTCCGAGGCCAAACAAATGGGGACACTTTGTACGGAACTAAACAAAGAGCTTCTTCCTCCGAGGCCAAACAAATGGGGACACTTTGTACGGAACTAAACAAAGAGCTTCTTCCTCCGAGGCCAAACAAATGGGGACACTTTGTACGGAACTAAACAAAGAGCTTCTTCCTCCGAGGCCAAACAAATGGGGACACTTTGTACGGAACTAAACAAAGAGCTTCTTCCTCCGAGGCCAAACAAATGGGGACACTTTGTACGGAACTAAACAAAGAGCTTCTTCCTCCGAGGCCAAACAAATGGGGACACTTTGTACGGAACTAAACAAAGAGCTTCTTCCTCCGAGGCCAAACAAATGGGGACACTTTGTACGGAACTAAACAAAGAGCTTCTTCCTCCGAGGCCAAACAAATGGGGACACTTTGTACGGAACTAAACAAAGAGCTTCTTCCTCCGAGGCCAAACAAATGGGGACACTTTGTACGGAACTAAACAAAGAGCTTCTTCCTCCGAGGCCAAACAAATGGGGACACTTTGTACGGAACTAAACAAAGAGCTTCTTCCTCCGAGGCCAAACAAATGGGGACACTTTGTACGGAACTAAACAACAGCTTGCCAACACTTGCATATATCACTACATTGCGCCAAAGGGCACGAGCCGGAAGGCCGCTAGATCAATAACCAACCAATCTTGATGCATTCGATCTTACAGTAGTCTATTGATGCATTCTTCTTCTTCTTCTTCGTACGCAGTCAGACAGTAACCATTATTTTTTCGAAAAAAAGCGGCGGTCATCCTGAGGCTGTCGCCACTGGTGATGGCCACATCTGCTCTCTCTGATCCTCGTATGTCGGGCAGTTCTGCAGCAGATGTTCAGCGGTCATCTTACCAGTACCGCACGGGCATTCGTCGGTACCACCTATCTTCAATTTGTTGAATAGGTGGTACCTCAGTCAATTGTGGCCAGTGCGAAGTGTAAAGACAACGACCTGCTCTCTTCGGTTCAACTGGTAATAGGCATCGTTTTTGGTGTAACCAGTATGTTCGGTTTCCCATTTGGTCATGTATCTGGCTTTGATGAGCCGTTTTGACTCTTCGTACGTCATACTAGTATCTGTTTGTGGTAGTCTTGCACCTTCTTTTGCCAGTCTGTCTGCCTCCTCGTTGCCTTGGATGTTGCAGTGTGATGGGACCCACTGTACCACTACCCTTTTTGGTGCGGACTGCTGGCACAGTTTGCAGAGTGCTGCTCTTAAGTCATTAAGCTCAGTGTTTTTCTGGCTTTTTAGCGCTGTGACTACGGCGAGAGCATCTGTAAGCAGGACTATATGGCTTTCATTTTCATTGTGTGTCACCATTTCTTCCACTGCCGCCCTCAGTGCCTCTGCCTCCGCTCTGAAATTGCTTGTGTACTTACCAGTAGCGAATGACAGTGATATTTGTCTTCCATTTGGTAGGTTCAGGAATGCTCCTGCCCCTCCGTTCTGTGTAGTGTTTGTTACAGAACCGTCGGTGTATGCATGGGTCAAGTCCATGCGTGGGTAGCTTTTCGATATGAAGCTTAGGGTAGTATCTCTCCTTTCTTTTTCAGTCTGGCAGTTTTTGTTTCCAATACTTGGTATATTTTCTACCACCTCTGGAAATATATCCTGCCTCCAGGTAGGTTTTCGTACAGTAATGATGGGTTTTGGTGTTGTTAGTGCGTTTATGGGATCTTCGTGCATCTTTGCTTTGGCTATTTCTGCAAAGTTTCTCCGCTTTAGTTTCCCATTTCCCAAATTGTTTAGTCTCTGGTGCATTGGATGGTCAGTCAGTCTTCGGAGTTTCTCTGACTGCAGCTGGGCTCTGCAGTCTCTTCTATCGGTCATGGATTGCAGTTTTGTAATCTTTTCAAGTTCTACAATTGGCGTTGACTTCATGCCTCCTGTTATAACTCTCATGGCTTGGTTTTGAAGTTTGCTAACTTTATCGAAGTTCGCCTTTGCTGCTGTTGTCCATGCCGCAATGCCATACTCGAGAACTGGTCTCACTCTTCCAGTGTACAGTTTCTTTAGTATGCCTTCGTCTGCTCCCCAGCTTGTGCCAGCATGTTTCCTCATGATTGCCATTCTTTCTCTGGCTCTCATTCGGTTTCTCTCGATCTGACTTTTCCATGTCATGCGCCGATCAAATGTGACTCCCAGATAGTTTGGGTTGTCGTTTGGCTGCAGGAATTTGCCATTTAGACTTAATTTGGTATTTTGGGGTTTGATTGAGAGCGAGAATATTGTGCATGTGGTTTTCTCCTCGTTTATTTTGACCAGCCATGAGTTCGCCCACTCTTCCAGCAATGTTAGGGCCTGCTGCATCCGATTTCTTGCTATGGTGAGATTTTTTTCAGAGGTCCACATAGCCAGATCGTCTGCAAACATTGCGCTATGGACTCTTCTTGGTATATTCTCTGTAATGTCGTTTATATATACCAGGAAGAGTGTGGGTGACAATACCCCCCCTTGGGGTACTCCCTGCTCGAGTGTCACCTTTTTGCTCATCTGCCCTTGTATTTGGACTCTGGCCGTTCTTTGTTTGAGGTAGTGGTTGATCCACTTGTACATTTTCTAACAAACATCACTTCTTCTTAGCTTGACTCTAAGTCCGTCTTTCCAGACTTTGTCAAATGCCTTTTCCAGATCCACCCAAACAGCTACTGTGTGTTTCTGTGCCTGGTAGGATGACCTTGTCCTCAGTGGATCTGTGCTGTCTAAAGCCGGCTTGCTGTGGAATTAGTATTCGCTTTTCTTCCAGATGCCACATCAGTCTGGTGTTTATCATCCGTTCCACCAGCTTGCCGACACAGCTCAGTAGGCTGATGGGCCTGTATCCATTTGGATCTGTTTTGTCCTTTCCTGTTTTTGGTACTGGTACCAGTATTGCGTCTTTCCATGCCTGGGGTACAATACCCCTTTTCCAGCTTTGGTTCAGGACCGATAGCAGTTTCCTCTTCGCTGCTTGGCCCAGCCCCATCAGCATTTCGTTTGTTATCCCGTCTTTTCCTGGAGATTTCCTTTTCTTTAATGTTCTTATAGCCTCTTCCATTTCGCCCATTGTTAATTTGGCCATCATGTGCTCTTTAGGTGCCGTATTGATGTTGTCGTGCCCCTTTAGCTCTTCGCTAATGTCTGTATGCTTTTCTGCAGGGACCTCGATGTGTTTTGCTCTGGCATAGTGATCGACAAAAGCGTTTGCGGCTTTCTTACCTGTGAGCAAGTTTTCGCCCTGCTTGATGGTAATTTGTTTATTTGACGGGGCTTCGTCGTTCATGGCTCTGACTAGCTTCCATAGCTTGTTCCCGTCTTTGTCCAGGTTTAGGCTTTCCGTTTTATTTTTCCAGCTTTCTCTTGCTGTTTGCTTGAGAGTGTGTTTGTATTTCGACGCGGCAGCTTTGAGGGCGATGTTTGCCTCCATGGATTGTTCTCGCTCTGCCATGTTCCTAGCATTTGTTACTGCATCTTCCGCTTTCTGCAACTCATCATTCCAGTAGGGCTTATAGTTTTTCCTAGCTCCTCTTGGGATGGTTTCAGTTGCGGCTTGCATTATTGCCTTACTTAGGCTTTCCACAATGGGCTTCATTTTGTTGTTTCGTGTGTTGATGGCTTCACACAGCCCATCTGTCAGGATTGCAAATCTGTCCCAGTCGGCTCGTTTGTAATTCCAACGTGGGAGCGGTTTTGTTTCCTGTGGGCCTACTTCCATGTCAATGGTTAGCCTGATCGGCCTGTGGTCGCTACCTGCCAGTTGGTTTAGCACCTGGCGGTCTATTTTATGGTGTATGTCCTGTGTGGAGAAGGCCAAATCTGGAGTCGAGGTGGTATGCCATGTTCTTGAATAGAAGCTAGGGCTATCCTCCGTCCTATTGATTAGGGAGAGATTTGTGTCTATCTCCCAATCTTCCACTTCGTCACCTCTGCTGTCTGTGTCAGAGTATCCCCATCTCTCCGAGTGGCTGTTGAAATCTCCAACTACTGTGCAGTTGGAGTCTCTGACCTCCATACTCGAGAGCGATAGGTCTCTGTTTGGTGGTCCGTACAGATTGAAAATGCGGAGCTTCGTCTCTTGAGCCATTATGTCAACTCCTACAATTTCTGCTTGTCCGGTGTGACTGACAGGTACCGCGCTACTCGGTATGCAGTTTCTGGTCAGTATCAGGACCCCTCCTTTGTGGCCTTCTCTATCGAGACGGAAGGTCTGGTATCCTCTGATTGAGAATTTATATTGATGCATTCAATCTTACAGCAATCTCTTGATGCATTCAATCTTACATCATTCTCATGATGCATTCAATTTTACAGTAGTCTATTGATGCATTCAATCTTACAGCAATATCTTGATGCATTCAATCGTACAGCATTCTCATGATGCATTCAATCTTACAGCAATATCTTGATGCATTCAATCTTACAGCATTCTCTTGATGCATTCAATCTTACAGTAGTTTTATGATGCATTCAATCTTACAGCAATCTCTTGATGCATTCAATCTTACAGCAATATCTTGATGCATTCAATCGTACAGCATTCTCTTGATGCATTCAATCCTACAGCAATCGTGTTATAATTACTAATTGTGACTTTTGAACTATTACTTTTCCTTATTGTAAGTCTTGGCCGATCAACATAAGTTTATGGTGTCCTTGAGTTAATAATTATACTTCATAAGCTCCTCTAGAGTCTAAGATCTGTTCCTTCACTCCGTAACATCACTCAAAATATTAAACCCTCACTTTTGGTAAAGCAGATATAAAACTGTGAGCATTTGCCATTTTGGCCACTGCCTTTATTTCGTCCATGTTTAAGCCGGGTCTCCCAAGTGCGATGTTTTGAGCAAGAGACATCCCAAACAGAACTGGCTCCTGCGACACGACACCGATGTTCCCACGCAGCCACGGGAGATTGATATCTTTCACGTCCATCCCGTCCAGAAGAACCTGAAAGTCAGTCAATCAATCAATCAATAAATCAATCAATTAGTCAATTATCTTTTCAGCTGTCTGAGAAAAACAGGATCACGACCCCACGACATCCAATTTTTGGACATCAGGTACAGAGCACAAGACTCAAATCCACACATAGCTTCCCAAAATTAACAAAGCCGATACAGACAAGTTCTGAGAGCCACTGTATCGAGAGATGGCATGAATTGATGCAAGTCCAAGAGATGGCACTTCAGGAGGAACCTTCAACCGGACATCATGTACCATACACAGCATGGAAGTCGCTGAACAGACTCCGAACTTTTGTATCACGATGCAAGAGGAATATAAAGAGATGGGGATAAATATATCATGACATATGTGACTGTGGTGCAAGCCAGGAGCCAGACAATGTGATGACCTTCTCCGACCTTCAGGAAACATGCAACAGGTGCGACATGCTGGAGACAATCAGGGTTGATGAATACCGGAGGCATTCGCTATGACGTGGGGCGTGGACACGGAAAGTAAGTAGGTAAGCTACCTTTGAACCATAGGTCTTCAACAAATACAAGCTGTCATCAAACATTGACCTATCCATACTTGTTTTAAGTTTTCGTGGCTTACAGTTTCTACATGCCTGTTTAGCATGCCCGATGCCCAGCATCATGTACTCGGTATTTTTACCATGTTTGGCAGGTTACAGTGGTACTATTCTTTGACTTCTCTTTCAGTAAAGTAATGTAAGTTAACTGTGCTCTTGGAATTCGGACTGGAAGAGTACCATTCGTCCAAAATGGATAAATACGGAGTTGAATGTGTGTTATAGACAAAGTTACTGTTGTAGAAATAGATACTAACATTTAGTTGTTGTAGAAGTAGGTAAAAGCGTTTAGTTGTTGTTGTAGAAGTAGGTAAAAGCGTTTAGTTGTTGTTGTTGTAGAGTAGATACACGCGTTTATTTGTTGTTGTAGAAGTAGGTAAAAGCGTTTAGTTGTTGTTGTAGAAGTAGGTAAAAGCGTTTAGTTGTTGTTGTTGTAGAGTAGATACACGCGTTTATTTGTTGTTGTAAAAGTAGGTAAAAGCGTTTAGTTGTTGTTGTTGTAGAGTAGATACACGCGTTTATTTGTTGTTGTAAAAGTAGGTAAAAGCGTTTAGTTGTTGTTGTTGTTGTAGAGTAGATACACGCGTTTATTTGTTGTTGTAAAAGTAGGTAAAAGCGTTTAGTTGTTGTTGTTGTAGAGTAGATACACGCGTTTATTTGTTGCTGTAAAAGTAGGTAAAAGCGTTTAGTTGTTGTTGTTGTAGAGTAGATACACGCGTTTATTTGTTGTAAATGTAGGTAAAAGCGTTTAGTTGTTGTTGTTGTAGAGTAGATACACGCGTTTATTTGTTGTTGTAGAAGTAGGTAAAATCGTTTAGTTGTTGTTGTTGTAGAGTAGATACACGCGTTTATTTGTTGTTGTAAAAGTAGGTAAAAGCGTTTAGTTGTTGTTGTTGTAGAGTAGATACACGCGTTTATTTGTTGTTGTAAAAGTAGGTAAAAGCGTTTAGTTGTTGTTGTTGTAGAGTAGATACACGCGTTTATTTGTTGTGGAAGTAGGTAAAAGTGTTTAGTTGTTGTTGTAGAAGTAGGTACAAGCGTTTAGTTGTTGCGTAGATGTAGGTACAAGCGTTTAGTTGTTGTAGAAGTAGGTACAAGCGTTTAGTTGTTGCGTAGATGTATGTACAAGCGTTTAGTTGTTGTAGAAGTAGGTACAAGCGTTTAGTTGTTGTATAAGTAGGTACAAGCGTTTAGTTTTTGTAGAAGTAGGTACACGCGTTTAGTTGTTGTAGAAGTAGGTGCAAGCGTTTAGTTGTGTCTGTAGAAGTAGATGCAAGCGTTTAGTTGTTGCTGTATAGTAGGTGCAAGCGTTTAGTTGTGTCTGTAGAAGTAGGTGCAAGCGTTTAGTTGTTGCTGTATAGTAGGTGCAATCGTTTTAGTGTCTATATTTGCAACTGCAGCCAGAAGGACTGAAAGGGTAGTCAAGAACCTGGCAAAAGCATGGACGAAATAAAGGCAGCGACGACAAAGTTTCATAACTTTTTGCAGCTACACAAGCTGATCAGAAGCCGAATAAAAGAAGACTATGAACAGTATAATTAGAGCAAGTTCATCAGAAAAAAGGAGACAAGAGGTAGCATAATAAAATGCAAGAAAATTCTCCACCGACAATTAAAGAGTATTATGACTGTTTAAAACAAACATAACAATACTAGCATGATTGATAGAGCAGAAATAGAAACAGAATGTGAGTTACTACACCGACCTCTTTGCATCAAATGCGATATTAACCAAATTGCTCCAAATCCACATTTGTGCCCGTACCAAAGATCGAATCAGATATGCATCAAATGCAATTAAAAACATTTAAACCAGGGATAATCTTGGGACAAGACAGAATAGGAAATGAAGTAATCCGGGCTGGTGGGAACACACGAACGGGACATGTAGCTATGCTGTTCAACATCTGTCTAAACAATGTAAAATCTCTGAGCTGGTGGGGACAGACTAGCGGGACATGTAGCTACGTTGTTCAACATATGTCTAAACAATGTAAAATCTCTGGGCTGGTGGGGACAGACTAGCGGGACATGTAGCTACGTTGTTCAACATCTGTCTAAACAATGTAAAATCTCTGGGCTGGTGGGAACACACTAGCGGGACATGTAGCTACGTTGTTCAACATCTGTCTAAACAATGTAAAATCTCCGACCAATGAAAATCCTCAGAAACCATTCTAATTTAAATAGGCACATCAAACACAAGTTTCAGCATTGTCTAAAGTTAAATTATTTACACATCTAAAAAACAAGTTTCAGCCTTGTCTAAAGTTTAACTATTTACACATCTAAAAAACAAGTTTCAGCCTTGTCTAAAGTTAAATTATTTACACATCTAAAAAACAAGTTTCAGCCTTGTCTAAAGTTAAATTATTTACACATCTAAAAAACAAGTTTCAGCATTGTCTAAAGTTAAATTATTTACACATCTAAAAAACCAGTTTCAGCCTTGTCTAAAGTTAAATGTTATACACATTCTGCTCTGTTTATAACGAGAAAGCCTTTGACCTACTCCCCTAGAATAAACTTGTTCATATGTTGCATTGGGTTCATCTACCTTGCCACTTTGAGGATCATAGAATCTTTGGATGAGGTTGGCGACGGTAGACTTCCCACATCCACTGGCTCCCACTAAGGCCACAGTCTGGCCTGGTTCTATATCCATATTAAAGCTCTTGAGAACCTGCACAAGTTCAAGGACAATAGCAGTAGGAACTATCATATAAGCATAAACAAATGTTTACAACAATTGCTAAACAATAAAACAAAATCCATTATCTTTTTATTATTTTTTCTATTATCATTATAATTATTTTTAAATATTTGTTCTTCTTTTCTTCATCTTATGTTATCTTTTAAATACCAATTACAATGAGACTCCTTGTCTTTTCTTGTTACTGTATCATATATGAGGTGCAGTTTCTAAACCTCTCTTTTAATCCTGGATGGTATATGTGCTGTAGTTTCTACACCTATTTTTTAAAATTCATTCATCATATATAGGGTACAGTTTCTAGACTTCTCTTTTATTTCCAGATCATATATAAGGTACAGATGATAGAACACTCTTACAAACTTTGAAAACAGTTTGACTCTCAACAGGCGTTTTAGGTCAGTGTAAGTTTTAAGTTTTTAAATGTGAATGTCACGGTCAGGTCTACCAAAAAAGTTTCTCTGGCTGAAGATTGCCCCCCTTGCTAAGAGTGGCCAAGCATGTCGACAGTAGTGTCTTGTAGCTGAACTTACAGGTTGAGGATAGATACGTTTCTGCGAATGTTACACGTAGATGAAGCCAAACTTAGCACACCATTTTGGAGAACCCAGACCCACCTTCCCTACATTCCGAGAGTGCTACTGAAGGTGGACCAGGGCCCTCCAGACTGTTGTGTTATGTTTGGCTTCATTTGTGTGTGTCAAATTACTACTGGAGTCACGTCGATCCCAACCTTGGTAGCCAGACTGTTATGATACAACATCTTTCCACGGAGAACTGCATGGAAGTGAGGTGGGAACTTGGCCAGTATGTTAAATCTGACCCTGACTATCATTCTTTGATCAGTGTATTATGTCTGGCAATAAACTATTTAGACAGCTACTTGTGTCTGGGACAGATAATTACAAGTGATGATAGATGTGACAGAGGAGTCCATGGTAGATGTGATAGGGGAGTGATGGTAGATGTGACAGAGGAGTCCATGGTAGATGTGATATGGGAGTCGATGGTAGATGTAATAGGGAAGTGATAGTAGATGTGATAGGGGAGTGATGGTAGATGTGATATGGGAGTCGATGGTAGATGTGACATGACAGAGGAGTCCATGGTAGATGTGATATGGGAGTCGATGGTAGATGTAATAGGGAAGTGATAGTAGATGTGATAGGGGAGTGATGGTAGATGTGATAGAGGAGTCCATGGTAGATGTGATATGGGAGTCGATGGTAGATGTAATAGGGAAGTGATAGTAGATGTGATAGGGGAGTGATGGTAGATGTGACAGAGGAGTCCATGGTAGATGTGATATGGGAGTCGATGGTAGATGTAATAGGGAAGTGATGGTAGATGTGAGAGGGAAATGACGAAGAGCCAAAAGTGTACTTAAGCTGGTGAGGAATCAATTGGCCTCCAAGCAAACCACCAATACATTAAAAATGAAACTCGTCGTGCGTTATATATAGTCAACATTATACGTTTCATTTCCATGTAAACTGTCTCCGCAGACTGCTCAGGATCGGTTGGCAGGACAGAGTACCCAACTGACGTTCTCAGCAGGGTTAGACCCTCTGGCATCCATTCGCTGTTACAGATAGCCCAGATCAGATGGACAGGACATGGTGTTCGCATGTCAGATGAGCGCTTCCCTAAACAACTGTTGTACGGTGAGCTCATGAAAGGACAGCGCTCGCATGTAGGGGGAGGAGGAGACAAAAGAAACAATACAAAGATACTCTAAAAGTTTCTTTGAAATGTTTCTCAATTGATGTTGCTGACTGGGAGCTGCTTGTTCCGAACCGCTCAACCTGGCGCACTATCGTCACACATGGTGCTTGCAACACTGAGCAGAGGTCCATCACGGAGGCGCAAGTAAAGCGAACTGCACGGAAAGAAATAATGCAAGACTGCCCAATTAAAAATACTGTTCATGTGTGCCCTTCGTGCGGTAAAATTTGTAACGCTCAAATCCGATTGTATAGTCACAAACAGTGGCATCTGAAATAACATATCTGACGCTGTCGCCATCTTTGTTTGCGGCGGGCAACTAACTAACTAAGTTGGTACTACATAAGATTAGTTGGTAATACATACGATTAGTTGAATAACATTACCTGCACATCCTTCCTGGTTGGGTACGCGAATTTGACGTCACGAAACTGGATGCGCCCCTGAACACTTGACGGCTTCTCTCCCCTGGGATCCGAAGAGTCGATTGTTGGCTTCTGATAACGGCAATAATAATAATCAAACAATCAAGTTAGTAATTAAGCATTGTATTTGTAACAACTCTGTCTTACAGATGTCAACATTGGTTCTAGTGCAAGGTCCAGGAGAGGAACATTACAAATTGTGTAATGAAATGTATAAGATAGACTGTTGATACCAGGGAAGAGATGACAAATTCTAACATAAATATGAGAACAACTACCAATTGTGCTAATATAGTTTAAATGGACGAAGAAGAAAAAGAAGTGGTGGTGGTGATAGTGGTAGTTGTGATAGTGGGGGATGTGGTGAAGGTCATGACCGTGATGATGACGGTGTTGATGGCAGTGGTGCTGATGACGATAAAGATGACAATGAAGAAAAAAACAATTGTTTACAGCTGTACACATATAACCTACATCCTTAATTATACTGAAGATTGTACCGCCCGCTCCTTTGGCGGTCAGAATGGAGGTGATGTGAGGGGACGCGCCACCCAGGGCGAAAGATCCAGCCATGACGCTGAAAAATACGCTGAGAACGCCACCTGGAGACAGGCCATCTTTCCCATTACTTTTATAGTATTCGTTGACCTGGGTAGAGCCATACCTGTCAGTGAACATAGAAAAATAAGTATATATTAAAACATTCGAAGTTTTTCGGTCATCATGTAGCTGGTCCTGTAGCTTACATGACAGTCCGTCTGAAAGAAACTCGATCTCTTGCCAAATCGCCAGGATGATCCAGAGTCATGCCTAAGCATTCCTTGACATCTTTGTGACATTGTCTTTTTGGTCTGTCTCTTGTCTCTTTAGCCCGGTACCATATCTCCCATTACTGTTTTCTCCAGACCGTTGTGTTTTTTTATGTGGTCAAAGTATTTCAGTTTTCTGTTCATGATGAAATTGATGAACCAGTTCTTCTCTATGCTCAACTTTTGTTTTTCCTTTTTTTGGTCCGTGGTATTCTGAGGACCCTACTATAACATATCTACCCGAAGACTAGATTCACTTCTTAAGGTGTGGGTAACTGTCCATGTTTCTAAACCGTATGCTACCATGGGAAAAACACAGGTTCTCGAAATGTTCAGTTTACTTGGTTTACCGTTATTCTGCCATGGTTTCCTCGGCTTGTGTAGCTTCTGCATTGCCAAACTCTTGCTGATTTCCTTTGAGCAGTCGACAACAATGTCAATTCTAGAGCGCAGATAGTCAAAGTTCGTGACCTGTTTTTCTTCTTTCGTTCGCTTGGAGCATGTCTGCATCTTTAAAGTTGTCTCTTGTATGAACCTCACTGTCTTCTGCCGCTTGGAGCATCTCTACATCTTCAAAGTTGTCTCTTGTGTGAACTTCACTGTCTTCTGCCGCTTGGAGCATGTCTACATCTTCAAAGTTGTCTCTTTTATGAACCTCACTGTCTTCTGTCGCTTGGAGCATGTCTACATCTTCAAAGTTGTCTCTTGTATGAACCTCACTGTCTTCTGCCACTTGGAGTATGTCTACATCTTCAAAGTTGTCTCTTGTGTGAACTTCACTGTCTTCTGCAGCTCACACAAAGGTCCATATAGTTTCCCTTCCAGCGTTGTTTCTCTTGGCCAGCATGTTCGCCTCAGTATCTCATACTCTGGACAGTCCTGAAGTATATGCCCCGCAGTCTGGGGTGTATGTCCACATGTACACATAATTGAGTTGCCAATCCTAAATTGTGTATACACGGAGTCGGTTGTGTCCTGTTCTGAGACGGAGTATAACAATCTGCTCTTGCCTACTTATATTATGATAGTCATGTGACCTGTTCTATTATTTCCACACCCCCAAAACTGAATTTATGTAAACTTTGTTTTGTTGGTGTTCAATATCTTTGCTTTATTTATATTTACAAAATGGTTTTGATCTTCAATACATCTGCTTACGGCTGCAATTAGCTGCACTAACGCATCCGCCCTGTTTGATAGTATCACAGTATAGTCTGCGCATCATATCTCTGGGATCATGTATCTACAGATTGTAAAAGGGACGTGACTTTCGATATTCGCATCCTCTCTATGTACTCGGCATAAATGTTAAATATGTATGTGGATATTCAATACCTGTGTAACATTTAAAGTAGTTCGACACTGATTTTTTTTTTTTAAATGTATACGTATAAATCTATATATTTTGGTGTTTCTTTTGTGTATTTGCGTTTTTATTATATTTTGCATTCGAAAATCCGTCAAAATTTGACAGATTAAAATGTTGAACTAGTAGATTCTGTGTTACCAGTTTTATCAGGGAGAAATAAAAGTCCATACAAACGGACAACGGTCATATTAAGTTTAATAAAAACATGTAATGAAGATAGACAAACAGATTTAGAATGATGGATAGCTGCATATTTAGACCCACAGTTGAGAAAATGCAAACATAAATACGACGTAAGCGGATGAACCGACACATACAGATACGTTTATTTTGACAGACGATAGATGAATGAAAGTATACATAGACATGCTATTTGATTTAGACCTCTGGTGTCAAATCTAAAATAAAGCGGACTAAATTCCAAACCATCAAGGCGTTTAATCTGGCCTTCCAGCGTCTTCTTCAAGACTGATTCTAGCAGTCAAGTTAGGGTCGCTGGCTCTGATTCTAGCAGTCAAGTTAGGGTCGCTGGCCCTGATCCTAGCAGTCAAGTTAGGGTCGCTGGCCCTGATTCTAGCAGTAAACAGGGTCGCTGGCCCTGATTCTAGCAGTCAAGTTAGGGTCGCTGGCCCTGATTCTAGCAGTCAAGTTAGGGTCGCTGGCTCTGATTCTAACAGTCAAGTTAGGGTCGCTGGCTCTGATTATAGCAGTCAAGTTAGGGTCGCTGGCTCTGATTATAGCAGTCAAGTTAGGGTCGCTGGCTCTGATTCTAGCAGTCAAGTTAGGGTCGCTGGCTCTGATTCTAGCAGTCAAGTTAGGGTCACTGGCTCTGATTCTAGCATTTAACAGGGTCGCTGGCCCTGATTCTAGCAGTCAAGTTAGGGTCACTGGCCCTGATTCTAGCAGTCAGGTTAGGGAAGCTGGCCCTGATTTTAGCAGTCAAGTTAGGGTCACTGGCCCTGATTCTAGCAGTCAAGTTAGGGTCGCTGGCTCTGATTCTAGCAGTCAAGTTAGGGTCGCTGGCCCTGATTCTAGCAGTCAAATTAGGGTCGCTGGCTCTGATTCTAGCAGTCAAGTTAGGGTCGCTGGCTCTGATTCTAGCAGTCAAGTTAGGGTCGCTGGCCCTGATTCTAGCAGTCAAGTTAGGGTCGCTGGCTCTGATTCTAGCAGTCAAGTTAGGGTCGCTGGCTCTGATTCTAGCAGTCAAGTTAGGGTCGCTGGCTCTGATTCTAGCAGTCAAGTTAGGGTCACTGGCCCTGATTCTAGCAGTAAACAGGGTCGCTGGCCCTGATTCTAGCAGTCAAGTTAGGGTTACTGGCTCTGATTCCAGCAGTCACGTTAGGGTCGCTGGCCCTGATTCTAGCAGTCAAGTTAGGGTCGCTGGCTCTGATTCTAGCAGTCAAGTTAGGGTCGCTGGCTCTGATTCTTGCAGTCAAGTTAGGGTCGCTGGCTCTGATTCTAGCAGTCAAGTTAGAGTCGTTGTCTTTGTTTCTAGCAGTCAACTTAGGGTAGCTGGCCCTGATTCTAGCAGTCAAGTTAGGGTCGCTGGCTCTGATTCTAGCAGGCATGTTAGGGTCGCTGGCTCTGATTCTAGCATTTAACAGGGTCGCTGGCCCTGATTCTAGCAGTCAAGTTAGGGTCACTGGCCCTGATTCTAGCAGTCAGGTTAGGGAAGCTGGCCCTGATTTTAGCAGTCAAGTTAGGGTCACTGGCCCTGATTCTAGCAGTCAAGTTAGGGTCACTGGCCCTGTTCCTAGCAGTCAAGTTAGGGTCGCTGGCCCTGATTCTAGCAGTAAACAGGGTCACTGGCCCTGATTCTAGCAGTCAAGTTAGGGTCGCTGGCTCTGATTCTAGCAGTCAAGTTAGGGTCGCTGGCCCTGATTCTAGCAGTCAAGTTAGGGTCGCTGGCTCTGATTCTAGCAGTCAAGTTAGGGTCGCTGGCTCTGATTCTAGCAGTCAAGTTAGGGTCGCTGGCTCTGATTCTAGCAGTCAAGTTAGGGTCACTGGCTCTGATTCTAGCAGTCAAGTTAGGGTCGCTGGCTCTGATTCTAGCAGTCAAGTAAGGGTCGCTGGCTCTGATTCTAGCAGTCAAGTTAGGGTCGCTGGCCCTGATTCTAGCAGTAAAGGCAAAAACCCTCACCTTGACATCCCCTCAGGTATCCATGGAAACGGGCTGTTTTCATGGCAGCCTGGCTAACAAGGTGAGAGATCGCGCGATCCCTGTAGTAGTTAGCGACACGCAGATGAAGCAAAGTATAGTATAACCGCCTGGAGAACACACGTCCACTGTCATCGGCACGTTTGGGATGTGAGGAAAGCTACAACCCGCAACGTAACGTCCTTTTCAGATTGCACAAAAGAGTAATCCTACGCATTGTTGTTATTCATCAACAACAACAAACCACGGTAAAAAAATGTCTGAAAAACGTTCAATTCTAGCATTGACTTCACCTTTTCCTATCGTCTGTTGGCTAAGTAAGGGAAAGATGATAAAGTGCTTTCATGATTTGAAACATGAGGTATCTGTTTTCATGGACATGAAAGGAAAACGTCTGCCGGAGTTAGAAAACATAAGCTGCCTGCATATTCTTGTATTTCTTGTAGACGTTACAACTGATCTTAACGAAATCAATGCTAGGTTAAAAACTGTAGAACAATTTGAATGGACAAATTAAGTGATTTCAGAATAATCCAACTCTGGAAGTTTTTGCTAAGAACAGAAAAACGCTTTTTGGAAGCACTAATAATTGCTGGCATTTTTATTCTAGACGTAATTTCGCTAAATCTAAATCAAGGACAAGAATAGTGGACTCGAATCGAGAAAACACTTAGCATTTTGCAACTAAATTGATTTTTTCGAACAAGGGGCCGTTTTATGTGAGACACGAAGTTCCTAACGTTCCACTAATGAACCTGATCTGTCTTAGGCTTAGCTGAATTTTAATTGTAGATCAAACTTTCAAGAATTATATTAATTAACATAAATAATAAATATATGAATGAATTAAGCTCACGTGTGTTTTATTGTTAATCAGATCGAACTTTAAAAAAAACTAACTTTTTTGGGGTTGTTTTCTTTATTTTGTTTTTACGCGCGCCTTATTTCTGTATTCCCCAAGGCGGTGTGTTATGCACTGTTTTTATTTTGCGCCTGTCGGCCCAGTGCATCCGGTTTAGACATTCATTTTATGTAAAGGTCTGCATTCTTCTGCATTTTTATAAGGCTTTGCTTCCCAGGGGTAACGGCTAATGATGTGATCGGTAGTGAACCCAGCACCTTCGAGTTGTAAGCCCTGTCACTTAACCACTAGCCTACGCCGTCCTCTGCAAAAACAAAACTAATGACGTAATCTAAAACAAATATACAAATGAAAAACAACATGTTGGTCATATAAATACCATTATCTTAAACTGTCAAAATAACCGTATGGTATAGTCTCCGGGTGTATATTCGTTATCCACCACGCTCTCTTGATGATGTTGCACATGCCTGATCTATCATATTGTCTCGTTAACATAGAGAGAATGAGTCCAGGTCAGGAGTTTTTTTCTTCTTCTTCTTCTTCTTTGCACGCTGTCAGACGTCAGCTTGAATTTGTTCGAAGAAAGCAGCTGTCATCCTGAGGCTGTCGACACTGCCATAGAGCTTGTACTCTCTCTGCCTGGTGTCATCCTGAGGCTGTCGACACTGCCATTGAGCTTGTACTCTCTCTGCCTGGTGTCATCCTGAGGCTGTCGACACTGCCATTGAGCTTGTACTCTCTCTGCCTGGTGTCATCCTGAGGCTGTCGACACTGCCATTGAGCTTGTACTCTCTCTGCCTGGTGTCATCCTGAGGCTGTCGACACTGCCATTGAGCTTGTACTCTCTCTGCGTGGTGTCATCCTGAGGCTGTCGACACTGCCATTGAGCTTGTACTCTCTCTGCCTGGTGTCATCCTGAGGCTGTCGACACTGCCATAGAGCTTGTACTCTCTCTGCCTGGTGTCATCCTGAGGCTGTCGACACTGCCATTGAGCTTGTACTCTCTCTGCCTGGTGTCATCCTGAGGCTGTCGACACTGCCATTGAGCTTGTACTCTCTCTGCCTGGTGTCATCCTGAGGCTGTCGACACTGCCATTGAGCTTGTACTCTCTCTGCCTGGTGTCATCCTGAGGCTGTCGACACTGCCATTGAGCTGTTACTCTCTCTGCGTGGTGTCATCCTGAGGCTGTCGACACTGCCATTGAGCTTGTACTCTCTCTGCCTGGTGTCATCCTGAGGCTGTCGACACTGCCATTGAGCTTGTACTCTCTCTGCCTGGTGTCATCCTGAGGCTGTCGACACTGCCATTGAGCTTGTACTCTCTCTGCCTGGTGTCATCCTGAGGCTGTCGACAGTGCCATTGAGCTTGTACTCTCTCTGCCTGGTGGGACTCCACATGATGAGCACCACACTGTCTTATTTTAGTGTGACGTTACCATAGTGATTTAAGTTGCACTGCTTCGTTAGGCCTGTGGCCCAGTGCATCCGATTTCAACAGGCGTTTCACTAGGGTTGCCCTCCTTAGCCCTTTGCTGTTCCCAGCTCATCTGGAAGGCAGGAGTTGTTTGAAGTCAGAGCTGTCTCTCTTACGAAAGTTGTTTTGCAGGACTATCGAGTCTTCCCCACCCGGGTTTCTTTCAAGTGTTTTATCCTTTAGGGGTGATATCAACCAGTACTGTCAAGCTCCTCCTTCCAGGTATTCTATCCTTTAGGTGTTCTATCCTTTAGGTGTGCTATCAAACCAGTACTGAAGCTCCCCCTTCCAGGTATTATATCCTTTAGGTGTTCTATCCTTTAGGTGTGCTATCAACCAGTACTGAAGCTCCCCCTTCCAGGTATTCTATCCTTTATGTGTTCTATCCTTTAGGTGTGCTATCAACCAGTACTGTCAAGCTCCTCCTGTCAGGTGTCCCACCCTTTAGGTGTGCTATCAACCAGTACTGTCAAGCTCCTCCTGTCAGGTGTCCCACCCTTTAGGTGTGCTATCAAACCAGTACTGAAGCTCCCCCTTCCAGGTATTCTATCCTTTAGGTGTTCTATCCTTTAGGTGTGCTATCAACCAGTACTGAAGCTCCCCCTTCCAGGTATTCTATCCTTTATGTGTTCTATCCTTTAGGTGTGCTATCAACCAGTACTGTCAAGCTCCTCCTGTCAGGTGTCCCACCCTTTAGGTGTGCTATCAACCAGTACTGTCATGCTCCTCCTGTCAGGTGTCCCACCCTTTAGGTGTGCTATCAACCAGTACTGTCATGCTCCTCCTGTCATGTGCTCCATCCTTTAGGTGTGCTATCAACCAGTAGTGCCAAGCTCCTCCTTCCAGGATTGGCTTTCTGGTTTTTCGGTCAGGAGTCAAACCTTTCGTTGATGTGAGACGTATTTTATCCACTATGCCAGTCACACTTTAACTACATCATTCATCACTGAGAAATGGAGAATGTACCAAAATGCTAGTCCGTATGCTCCAAACATGACTAGAAACATGGTTCCAACACTGAGACCAACAAATACATGCTTCTTGATGCCAAGCTTCTTGCTTCCCTCCAGGGCATGACCATACCTACATTACAAATAAATATTGAAATCAATATTGAGGTAGATGGCATAATAATAATAAAAATAATAATAATAATAATAATGTTCATGTAGGCGTCAAAGGCCCGTTGCGTCGATAGACCACTACCATGCCCAACTGGCGAGGCTCTGTTGATGCGTAGCGTATGGAACGAAATCCTTACAGACTCCCTAGGTGGAGCCGAGTACTGCGCTGCACTCTTTTCTTCTCCCCTTTTTCCTCTCTCGTTTCTTCCGCCACCATTTCTCCGTTTCTTCCCTCCCCCTTCCTTTTCCCTTCTTTTTCCCTGCTGCCTCCTGTTTTTTCGTTCTTTATTTCGTCATCTTCGTCTTAATCTTCTTCTTCTTCTTCATCTTCAACTTCTTTCTCGTCTTATTCTTCTGCTTCGACATTAATCCTAGAAGGAACATTGTCGTAGTTTACAGTGAGGCTGCGATATTTGCGCCTTTCTGCCCGACTCATCCAGTTTTAGCTGTAACTATTGCGTACAGGGTTCGTCTTCTCACTGGGATCCATATTCTTCTAGCCATACTACACTAGCGCAGCCTGTTGTCCGGACCGCCTCTTGGTGTCAGAAAAGGGTATTTGTCAGCTCTGGTTCCCTGACTCTGATACAAGTAACCAGCTATGAATCACTTGTTGCTGTTAGCACGGTCAGGTGAAACATACTGATCAGTCTATGTTAGTCAGGGTCAGGAAAACATACTGATCAGACAATGTTAGTCAGGGTCAGGTGAAACAAACTGATCAGACTGTGTAAGTCAGGGTCAGGTGTAACATACTTATCAGATTATGTTGGTAGGTGTCAGAAGAAATATTCTGATCAGACTATGTTAGTCAGGTTCAGGGAAAACATTCTGATCAGACAATGTTAGTCAGGATCAGGGAAAACATTCTGATCAGACTATGTTAGTCAGGGTCAGGGAAAACATACTGAGCGACGCTCCGCCTGACGTCCTTGCAGTTCTCGATGAAAGCAGGCAGTTTCATGGCAGCCTGTCTAACGAGGTCAGGATCGATGAGATCCCCATAGCACTGAGTGCCACCAGATGAAGCGAAGCATAATACAACAGCCTGGATGACCCAAGTTTACCTTCATTAGCATGCTCTGAATGTGAGGAAGGCTACTGCAGCCGACCACTTAACATCCTTTTAAGGGGACATGAAAGAGTAAACCTACTTATTCTGGGAATCAACCAAAATCAATCAATATCAACGAAAATTAACCCAAATCAATCAGTATAAACCAATGAAGCAAAAAAGATAAAAATCAATCAATGAACCAAAACAACCAAAATCAATCAATTAATAAAAATCAACTAAAACAAATTAATTAATCAACTAACAAACAAACAAACCCTAGCAACCATACAAACCCTAGCAATTATACCAAACCCTAGCAACCATACCAACAATAGCAGCCATACAAACACTAGCAACCATACAAACTCTCGCAACCCTACCAACCCTACCATACCAATTCTACCATACGAGCCCTACAATAAGAATCCTACAATACCAACCCCCCCCATTCCACCCCTGTCGTCCTCTATCTTGTCCTTTCAAGCCAACCCAACCCAATAAACCAACCAAGCATCTAATCCATCTAATACCATTTCAGCAGTCCATGCGAAGTAGATCATTCCTTATGAAAGCATGCATGGGGCTAGCTACAAGAACCATCACTTCAAGAACGAACATACGAGGCGTGTTCAAATGAAACCGGACCTAACTGCACAAAGGGAACATACATACGATGCGCATGATAACGTCACTTCTAATGTAAACAGCACCATCAAGTTTGCAACATGTCATTATCCTCCGACTCAGTTTTCCCAGCAGGCCGTTGAAAACATGGCGGGTCTGATACGAATCCTTCCAGAGTTGATTAGCGAGCGGTGATTCTGTTTCTAACAGCCGAAGGGTGTTGACCAATTAATATTCACCGGAGAGTGAAGGCAGTGTATGGTGACACAATTCTGGTGAACGTAAGCTCCGGCAGCGATCCACCCGAATTGCTGCATCAATTTTGGTGATGGCATTTTGTGATGCAACAATATGCGTCTGATCTGGTCTCGGAATATCTTTCGTTAACTCGCGCCTTCTTTAAACATCGTTTTCCAATCTTTCACTGTTGACTTCGACACACTTGTGTCACTCTGGACGGATTCCGTATCTCACCCGCCATGTTTTCAACGGTCTACAAAGGAAACTACGAGTCGGAGGATAATGACATTTTGCAAACTTGACGGTTTACGGTGCTGTTTACTTTAGAAGTGACATTGTGCTCATCGTCCATATGTTCACTTAGGGAAATTAGGTCCGGTTTCATTTGAACACGCCTGGTAAGTTCTAAATAAAGGTTTCAAATAAAGTATAGACCTACATAATTCGAGCTACGAGCAAAAACACATACGTCAATGGATCTTAATCGTCAAATCTCTCTGACAAACTGAATAATCTGTAATGAAGGGTTCGCCTTCCTTTGCAAATTTCTATAAACATTTCCAGAACTACCCACATAATATACAAGCAAGCGTCAAAATCGGGAATATCTACAACCAACTCACTTGTTTATTTCCTGGGAGTGTCCATTGAAAGAGATTACAGTCCGGATACAAGAAAGAACTTCCTCAGCAATAGCTCCAGCATTTGCGTACAGTTGTTGCTCCCTAGCGCTATAGGTGGTCATCAGCTGGTAATAAATTAGGTTAGGTAAACGATATTTTGTTAAGTAAGCCCCGTACGACTGTTCATTTGCAAACTGTTAAACTAGTTATGAACTTTTCAGAGATATTATTATTATTAGCTTCCCTGGGCGGTTAGATATTGAGGACTAGTTAATAGTGCTTGAAGGTCCCGTGGCTTTCATTCTTACACCAAGCAGACACAACATGTACACCGCTAACAGCCTGCATGTTTAGATTTTAATCTTCAAAGATTTTTTAACACGCGCAACTTGCTACGGGATCTCTTGGAGTTGATCGTTCATTCCCGACAGGACTAAGCGCCGATCTCACTTCCGTTGAGATCATGGGGCACTTGAAATACACCACCGTTTCGAGCTTTCGTTTTTTGATAGGCCTGCGTGCCTTACTTCTCAGCTTTTATGATCCCCCGAAAAATATAATTAAATATTTCAAACCAGTAATCGCTATGGGAAATGGCTTACAAAACCGATTTCACTGCCACAGGGCGCCTACAAATGTGATCAGTCCCTTTTGTTGCTGAAAATGGTTTCGACAAGTTATGCCGAAGACGGATGTGTTGGACCGAAAGGTGCAAATATCGCAGCCAAGCTGTAAACTAGCGACACAACGCATTGCGTTCTCCGGACTACATCCTGCTACTTGCAAAGCCCTGTTCGGGGCTTGGTAGCGGGAGATTGAGAACGAAAGCAGAAGAAGAAGAGGTGTCGACAAATGACAAACTCCGTAGTTCCCGAGGCAGCTCCAAACTTTCCCCATTGACTTCGTCGTGTGCCCATTTACAGCTGGGTTGACTGAGAGAAATGGTTATAGCGTGGAAAAAAAACACACATCCACATGCCCTTTCTGACCACGACGTGAGCTGAACCATTCACGTTTGGATTGTGAGCAAAAGCTAACAGCCACTCAGCCAAATGTTTTTCTGTCATTCCTCTTACCCCCCGCCCCCCCCCCCACCCCAACCACGCCCCCATCTCGAAATATATATTACATAATTTAACTAATTACTGTTGTGAAAGACCACTGACATTGTACGGCAAAGGTAAGGAACCCGGCAAAGGAACGGGCATTCAACCCCCACAAACGCCACTCCCCCAGTTCACCCAGCTGTAAATTGGTATATTGACATTCGACTAGGAAAGCAAAAGGCAACAATGGAACTGGCACCCTACCACATACACGCTATGGCTTAGGATACTGTACTCTCTTAACAACTTTATTTCTCGACAGTAGTGTAACTACTCTGATACAATCCTTGGCTTAGAATACTGAACTCTCCAACAACTTCATTTCCTGACAGTAGTGTATCCACTAAGGGACAAACCTTGACTTAAATCTAATTAATCATAATTGAATACAGCGATCCGCATGGCCTCATGTGCCGGCGACGCATCTTTCAAATGTCTGCCCTATCAAATGTCGATGGTACGTGACATGCCTACCATGTTTGTAACGGGTAACGGGGAATCAGGGTTCGATTCCGGAGAGGGAGCATGAGAAACGGCTACCACATCCAAGGAAGGCAGCAGGCGCGCAACTTACCCACTCCCGGCACGGGGAGGTAGTGACGAAAAATAACAATACGGGACTCTTTCGAGGCCCCGTAATTGGAATGAGTACACTTTAAACCCTTTAACGAGGATCTATTGGAGGGCAAGTCTGGTGCCAGCAGCCGCGGTAATTCCAGCTCCAATAGCGTATATTAAAGTTGTTGCAGTTAAAAAGCTCGTAGTTGGATCTCAGGCGCAGGCGGGCGGTCCGGCTCGCGCCGGTTCACTGCCCGTTGTCTCCTGCCCTACCGTCTGCCGGCTCTCTCCCACGGGTGCTCTTCGCTGAGCGTCCTGGGTGGCCGGCGCGTTTACTTTGAAAAAATTAGAGTGTTCAAAGCAGGCCTCGGCTGCCTGAATAATGGTGCATGGAATAATGGAATAGGACCTCGGTTCTATTTTGTTGGTTTTCGGAACTGGAGGTAATGATTAACAGGGACAAACGGGGGCATTCGTATTGCGGCGTTAGAGGTGAAATTCTTGGATCGCCGCAAGACGAGCTACTGCGAAAGCATTTGTCAAGAATGTTTTCATTAATCAAGAACGAAAGTCAGAGGCGCGAAGACGATCAGATACCGTCGTAGTTCTGACCATAAACGATGCCGACTAGCGATCCGCAGGAGTTGCTTCGATGACTCTGCGGGCAGCTTCCGGGAAACCAAAGTGTTTGGGTTCCGGGGGAAGTATGGTTGCAAAGCTGAAACTTAAAGGAATTGACGGAAGGGCACCACCAGGAGTGGAGCCTGCGGCTTAATTTGACTCAACACGGCCAACACTGAAATGATTGACATGCCGAGACCACTCTTCTGGAGTCTAACATGGAACTGGTGCTGGACTTAGACCCCCAGAATCTGGGGTTATGTCCCCTGTGGCTCGGTTTTGTCTGCATCCAGTGTTTGATAAAGGAATTGACGGAAGAGCACTATCAGGAGTGGAGCCTGAGACCTAAGTTAACTTACCACGCCAATACTGCAGAATGACTATCAAAAAGTACACCTTAGTGGGGTCTAATAGAGAACATGTGCTGGAATTAGACCCTCGAAAATCTTTGGGGCTACCCTTTAAGAAACTTGACTATCTCGCTAAGGGAATTGACGAAAGGGCACCACCAGGTGTGGAACCTGCGGCTTAATTTGACTGAACACGCCAATGCTGTAGAACAACTGACAAATTGAGAGCGCTGCCGTTTGGGTCTAATAATGAACGTACGCTGGTATTAGACTCACGGACGACAAGTCAGCTCAAATGAAAGAACGCTACGGAAATCGTGTTTAACTCCGCAGATTTCAAATACCTGGTCATTGACAAACAAAAGCCCTCAATAAATTCGTCTGACCAAATAGTGAACGGGTGCTGGAAATAGATCTGAAGACAGGTCAGTTTTACCCTACAAATGACAGGGCGTTGCTACGGAAAACCAGCTCAAATCGAGAGGAGCCGCAGACACTTTGGTTCACGTACCAGGCTGATAAGCCAAGGGCGCGAGGCTACCATGTGGGGGATTACGGCCGAACCCTTGAAAGCCGCAATCCCGCCCAAAATCTCAGCACCACTGCAATGGGAGGCTCCTACATGCTCGGGACCTGGGGCTTGCGCCCCAGCCCTATCAGGTAGAGCCACAGTAAGAGGTCCTTGCCGCCCGCAAATCAAAGCGGGCGGAAAACTGCTTGATACTCACCCTATACGGCGATGGGGTGCGAAAAACACCAACCAAAGACTTAGAACCTGGTCGGGGTGTCGAAAACAGTAGAGCAGCCACCACACTGTGAACTGTCAAGACTCAACCACTGACCATGAGAGTTGTCCGCACACCAGGCGATCAACATCTCTGTGACATTACCAGGCTTGTCCTCTGGCTAAATGCACTCCGGTTACGATATCTACCTCTGTACGTTATCAGCCATAACTATCATGCTGGACGCAGAAGAGATGCAGACCAGCGGACATTGCACACCTGCCCCACTGTGTCAACACCCCAGGTGGCGGGGAATGCTAGGCGTACCATCCCTGCATAGAAGCCAAGAAAATAAAGGGAAAAAGAGATACCCCACTCACATGCAAATGCTACGTTTCTGGCAGGACGTGACGATCCTGGGATACAGACACACTGGACTGCCTCTCTTCCGGGTAAACCAGTCCATCTCATATATCACATACCATCATTGCACCCTATAGACACGAGTAGTGAAGACTCGATAGTCTGGAAAGACAACTTCCATAGGAGAGAAAACTCTGATCGTAAACAACTGCTGCCTTGCAGATAGGCTGGGGACAGCCAAAGGCTAAGGAGGGCATCCCTACAGAAACGCCTGTTGAAATCGGATGCACGGGGCCGCAAGCCTAACAAAACAGTGCAACGTAAATCACAGTATGATGGCAGCACAACCTATTCGAAAAACGTATGGCGCTCATCCTGAGGAGACCCGCCAGGCAGCGATAGCGCCGGGCCTCACGCCTCGAAGGGGCCCACCCTTGACTACTGGTGGTCACCCACCCATGTGTCGTGGAGTCAAGGCACATGGCTATGGGGTAACGTCTATTGGCCAAAACTTCAAGACCCTCAGAATACTACAGTGGAATGCGGAGGGAGTCATTAACAAAAAACTTTCCCTAACACACCACCTGCATGAAGGTAAGATTGACGTGGCATGTATCCAGGAAACGCACCTCAACAATAACCATAAATTCTCAATCAGAGGATACCAGACCTTCCGTCTAGATAGAGAAGGTCACAAAGGAGGGGTCCTGATACTGACCAGAAACAGCATACCGAGTAGCGCGGTACCTGTCAATCACACCGGACAAGCAGAAATTGTAGGAGTTGACATAATGGCTCTAGAGACGAAACTCCGCATTTTCAATCTGTACGGACCACCAAACAGAGACCTATCGCTCTCGAGTATGGAGGTCAGAGACTCCAACTGCATAGTAGTTGGAGATTTCAACAGCCACTCGGAGAGATGGGGATACTCTGACACAGACAGTAGAGGTGACGAAGTGGAAGATTGGGAGATAGATGCAAATCTCTCCCTAATCAATAGGCCGGAGGATAGCCCAAACTTCTATTCAAGAACATGGCATACCACCTCGACTCCAGATTTGGCCTTCTCCACACAGGACATACACTATAAAATAGACCGCCAGGTGCTAAACCAACTGGCAGGTAGCGACCACAGGCCGATCAGGCTAACCATTGACATGGAAGTAGGCCCACAGGAAACAAAACCGCTCCCACGTTGGAATTACAAACGAGCCGACTGGGACAGATTTGCAATCCTGACAGATGGGCTGTGTGAAACCATCAACACACGAAACACCAAAATGAAGCCCATGGTAGAGAGCCTAAGCAAGGCAATAATGCAAGCCGCCACTGAAACCATCCCAAGAGGAGCTAGGAAAAACTATAAGCCCTACTGGAATGATGAGTTACAGAAAGTGGAAGATGCAGTAACTAATGCGAGGAACATGGCAGAACGAGAAAAATCCGTGGAGGCAAACATCGCCCTCAAAGCCGCCGCGGCGAAGTACAAACACACTCTCAAGCAAACAGCAAGAGAAAGTTGGAAAAATAAAACGGAAAGTTTAAACCTGGACAAAGAAGGGAACAAGCTATGGAAGCTAGTCAGAGCCATGAACGACGAAACCCCGTCAAATAAACAAATTACTATCAAGCAAGGCGAGAACTTGATCACAGGTAAGAAAGCCGCAAACGCCTTTGTCGATCACTATGCCAGAGCAAACCACATCGAGGTCCCTGCAGATAAGCATACAGACATTAGCGAAGAGCTAAAGGGGCACGAAAACATAAATACGGCTCCTGAAGAGCACATGATGGCCAAACTAACAATGCGCGAAATGGAAGAGGCTATGAGAACACTAAAGAGAAGGAAATCTCCCGGAAAAGACGGGATAACAAACGAAATGCTGATGGGGCTGGGCCAAACAGCGAAGGAAAAACTACTATCAGTCCTGAACCAAAGCTGGAAAAGGGGTATTGTACCCCAGGCATGGAAAGATGCAATACTGGTACCAGTACCAAAAACAGGAAAGGACAAAACAGATCCGAATGGATACAGGCCCATAAGCCTACTGAGCTGTGTCGGCAAGCTGATGGAACGGATGATAAACACCAGACTGATGTGGCATCTGGAAGAAAAACGAATACTAATTCCACAGCAAGCCGGCTTTAGACAGCACAGATCCACTGAGGACCAGGTCATCCTCATAGCCCAGGAGATAGAAGATGCCTACCAGGCACAGAAACACACAGTAGCTGTTTGGGTGGATCTGGAAAAGGCATTTGACAAAGTCTGGAAGGATGGACTTAGAGTCAAGCTAAGAAGAAGTGATGTTTGTGGGAAGATGTACAAGTGGATCAACCACTACCTCAAACAATGAACGGCCAGAGTCCAAGTACAAGGGCAGATGAGCAAAAAGGTGACACTCGAGCAGGGAGTACCCCAAGGGGGAGTACTGTCACCCACACTCTTCCTGGTATATATAAACGATATTACAGAGAATATACCAAGAAGAGTCCATAGCTCAATGTTTGCAGACGATCTGGCTATGTGGACCTCTGAAAAGAATCTCACCATAGCAAGAAATCGGATGCAAACGGCCCTAACATCGCTGGAAGAGTGGGCGAACTCATGGCTGGTCAAAATAAACGAGGAGAAAACCACGTGCACAATATTCTCGCTCTCATTAAAACCCCAAAGTACCAAATTAAGCCTAAATGGCAAAATCCTGCAGCCAAACGACAACCCAACTTATCTGGGAGTCACATTTGATCGGCGCATGACATGGAAAAGTCAGATTGAGAGAAACCGAATGAAAGCCAGAGAAAGAATGGCGATCATGAGGAAACTTGCTGGCACAAGCTGGGGAGCAGACGAAGGCATACTAAAGAAACTGTACACTGGAAGAGTGAGACCAGTTCTCGAGTATGGCATCGCGGCATGGACAACAGCAGCGAAGGCGAACTTCGATAAAGTTAACAAACTTCAAAACCAAGCTATGAGAATCATAACTGGTGGAATGAAGTCAACGCCAATTGTAGAACTTGAAAAGATTACAAAACTGCAATCCATGACCGACAGAAGAGACTGCAGAGCCCAGCTGCAGTCAGAGAAACTCCGAAGACTGACGGACCATCCAATGTACCAGAGGCTAAACAATTTGGGAACTGGAAAACTAAAGCGGAGAAACTTTGCAGAAATAGCCAAAGCAAAGATGCACGAAGATCCCATAAACGCACTAACAACACCAAAACCCATCACTACTGTACGAAAACCTACTTGGAGGCAGGATATATTTCCAGAGGTGGTAGAAAATATACCAGGTATTGCAAACAAAAACTGCCAGACCGAAAAAGAAAGGAGAGATACTACCCTAAGCTTCATAACGAAAAGCTACCCAAGCATGGACTGGACCCATGCATACACCGACGGCTCTGTAACAAACACTACACAGAACGGAGGGGCAGGAGCATTCCTGAACCTACCAAATGGCAGAAAAATAACACTGTCATTCGCTACTGGTAAGTACACGAGCAATTTCAGAGCAGAGGCAGAGGCACTGAGGGCGGCAGTGGAAGAAATGGTAACACACAGTGAAAATGAGAGCCATATAGTCCTGCTGACAGATGCTCTCGAAGTAGTCACAGCGCTAAAAAGCCAGAAAAACACTGAGCTTAATGACTTAAGAGCAGCACTCTGCAAACTGTGCCAACAGTCCGCACCAAAAAGGGTAGTGGTACAGTGGGTTCCGTCACACTGCAACATCCAAGGCAACGAGGAGGCAGACAGACTGGCAAAAGAAGGTGCAAGGCTACCACAAATAGATACCAGTATGACGTACGAAGAGTCAAAACGGCTTATCAAAGCCAGGTACATGTCCAAATGGGAAACCGAACATACTGGTTACACCAAAAACGATGCCTATTACCAGTTGAACCGAAGAGAGCAGGTCGTTGTCTTCAGACTTCGCACTGGCCACAACAGACTGAGGTACCACCTCTTCAACAAATTGAAGATAGGGTGTACCGACGAATGCCCGTGCGGTACTGGTAAAATGACCACTGAACATCTGCTGCAGAACTGCCCGACATACGAGGATCAGAGAGAGCAGATGTGGCCATTGCCAGTGGAACTGCAAGACAAGCTCTATGGTAGTGGCGAGAGTCTCAGGATGACCGCCGCTTTTTTCGAGAAAATAATGGTTACTGTCTGACTGTGTACGCAGAAGAAGAAGAAGAAGAAGAATACAGCGATCCCACGTATTCCCACAGAAAATTGGAAACTGTGCAGAAGAATTAAGTCATATCTTGCCATGCTATTATCCTACGAGTACGATACATCTGTGGACGGTTGTTTATCTGCACCCCAGGTCAGATGGGCAACTGTTTTACCTGTCCCGACTGCGTGCGAGGACCAAGGTGAGAACGGTGCTCGTTAGGGAGATGTAATTTGCGGACGATGCAGTTCTAATGACCAATAGTGAGGAGGCCTTGCAGAGACTGGGAGACAGATTCGTAGAGTGGTACAATCAGGATGGGCTCACCATAAGGCTGGAAAAGACAAAAATCTGAGCACAGGGCATTACCACTACGCCATCCATAAAGATTGATGGTGTCACTCTGGAGGTCTTCAACAGTTTCACTTATCTGGGGTCTGCCATCAGCAACACTCTCTCGCTCGAGAAGGAGATAGACAGTAGGCTTGGCAGGGCTAGTACCGTCATAGCTCGCCTGACGATGACAGTCTGGGAGAACACTGCGCTGTCTCACTACACCGAGGTCCGTTCTTGTCACTCTCATGTATGGAAGCGAGACTTGGAGCAGTTATATTAAACAGGAACGGCGGCTGGACACCTTTCACATGAGGTGTCTACGGCGTATATTAAAAATTAGCTGGCAAGAGAAAGTGCCAAAATAATACGGTCTAACAGAGAGCAAACACTCACAGCATGTACTCATGCATGAGCCAGTGACGTCTGCCGTGGTTGGGACATGTTTATTGCATGGAAGACGAGAGGCTGCCAAAGGATATCCTTTATGGACAGCTAGCCATTAGAGTTTTAAAAAATCGGCCGTCCCACACTGCGATTCAGGGACGTATGCAAGAGGGACATGAAGTCATGTGACATCCCATCCGAGGGCTGGGAAGAAATTGCTCAGGATCGAGCTACCTGGAGATAGTCAGTTGGAGGCGGCATAATGGCTGCTGACGCTCGTAGAGGTCTTCTGGCTGCAGAGAAAAGAAAGACTGGAGAGATCAAGGAACAGCCAGGCAAGCCAGTCTCCTCAATTTGGTTGTGCGATCTGTGGCAGGGACTGTCACTCGCGGATAGGCCTTTACAGCCATAGCAGACATTGGCAAATGCAGGAGACAGACCTGGACAAAACTTACAGGGCGCCACGTGCATGGTCTATAAAGACTGAGACGCCTATGATAATGTTATGAAAGTAAAAGATGTAACACGGTATAAGATGATAGCAGCCAGTGACTCATGGCTGACTGCTTGCACCAGGTTAGCCAGCCACAGCTGACCGCTTGCACCAGATTAGCCAGCCACAGTTGACCGTTTGCCACAGGTTAGCTAGCCATAGCTGACTGCTTGCACCAGGTTTGCCAGCCACAGCTGACCGCTTGCACCAAGTTAGCCAGCCACAGCTGACTGCTTGCACCAGGTTAGCCAGCCACAGTTGACCGTTTGCCACAGGTTAGCTAGCCATAGCTGACTGCTTGCACCAGGTTTGCCAGCCACAGCTGACCGCTTGCACCAGGTTGGCCAGCCACAGCTGACCGCTTGCACCAGGTTGGCCAGCCACAACTGACCGCTTGCACCAGGTTAGCCAGTCACAACTGACTGCTTGCACCAGGTTTGCCAGCCACAGCTGACCTCTTGCATCAGGTTAGCCAGCCACAGCTGACCACTTGCACCAGGTTAGCCAGCCACAGCTGACTGCTTGCACCAGGTTAGCCAGCCACAGCTGACCTCTTGCACCAGGTTAGCCAGCGACAGCTGACCACTTGCACCAGGTTAGGCAGCCACAGCTGACCTCTTGCACCAGGTTAGCCAGCCACAGCTGACTGCTTGCACCAGGTTAGCCAGCCACAGCTGACCAAGAACCTATTCCGCCTCCACTTGACGCCCGAGTAAACATCCTGCACTAGTCACTAGTGTAATCAGGTCATAGAATTAGGACCGCAGTGGGAAGGCTGTATCCCAAAAGAGCCAGCTGAAACCGAATGTGTCGGGCCGGGACGTACAGATATCACAACCTCGCTGTAAAATACGACATAGCATCAGAACTTCCTTTTCAGGACAGAGGCCGAATAAAATAAGTCAAAATGTTCTAGAAAGAAAAATGTGTAACAGAGATCGCAAATAAACAGAAATTGCAAACAAATAAGTACTATACAATTCAATTATAAATTAAACGGAACTGTCACTGTTTCCAATATTCCTGAGGTCGACAATGGTCAGCTGTTGGAAGGAGGGAATACATGGAATTGTGCATCTTAATATTGCATAAAGTAAAAATATAATAGATAACATTCAAGACATGCATCACAAATACACCACCACAACGAACTATCTAATCTCTGTATCCTTCCTGTTACTGCTAGAACCCTTAACATCACCACCAATCTGACAGAGTTATTTGCCCCTGTCTAGTAAATGTTCTTTGCCACAACATTGCGGCCCCTGGTCCTACCTGCACGAGCCACTAAGTTCCATAAATGGTAACTGTTCAGGACCGTTGCAATTGGTTAAATTAGACGGTTGGGACTGCCGAGACATCAGGGATGTCGATTCATTAGAACTAATGGTATTATTTTTCAAAAAGGGATCAAGATGCTGAGCAGCGCATGAGCTGCAATGGTCAGGGACCCATAGCTGACTGTTAGCGTCAGGGCCAGCGAACCAGAGCTGCCAAGACCCTTCTACACCTCCACGCGGTGATCCTGGATAACAGGCTGCAGCAGTGCAGACTGGCTAAGGAGAAGGGATCGAAGAGGGAATGCTAACCCGGTACTCAAAAAATGATTGCTGAAGTCGGATGTGTTGGACTGAAAGGTGCAAATATCGCAGTCAAGCTGTAAACTACGACACAACACATTCCGTTCTCTGGTCTACATTCTGCTACATAAGCCCTTCCAGGGCTTGGTAGTGGGAGATTGAGAACGAACGAAGTCAAGCCAAGCCAAGTCAAGTCGAGCCATAAAACAAGGCAGTCATGCAGCACAGTCAGTCGTTGGAGATAGTGTTACTCTTTGCGTCCATTTTAGGGGCTCCATTAAACACAAGAGTTTATTCGTGTTGCTATTTGTTTGCTATTGGTGTTGAATGCCCACAATGAGTCATTTTAATTTATCTGCGCCTTGAAAAGGGCTTTAGGTGGCGGATTGCAGAAGCGTTCCTTGTATGACGAGCATGCTGGTCAAGGTTAACCGTGGCGGTGAAAGTTCATGGTCAGCTGTGGCTCGCTAACATGATGCAAGCAGTCAGCTGTGGCTCGCTAACATGATGCAAACAGTCAGCTGTGGTTCGCTAATACGATGCAAGCAGTCAGCTGTGGTTCGCTAACATGATGCAAGCAGTCAGCTGTGGTTCGCTAACATGATGCAAGCAGTCAGCTGTGGTTCGCTAATACGATGCAAGCAGTCAGCTGTGGTTCGCTAACACGATGCAAGCAGTCAGCTGTGGTTCGCTAACACGATGCAAGCAGTCAGCTGTGGCTCGCTAACATGATGCAAACAGTCAGCTGTGGTTCGCTAATACGATGCAAGCAGTCAGCTGTGGTTCGCTAACATGATGCAAGCAGTCAGCTGTGGTTCGCTAACATGATGCAAGCAGTCAGCTGTGGTTCGCTAGCATGATGCAAGCAGCCTGCTAAGAGTCACTGGCTGCTGTCAGCTCATGCAGAGCAGCATCTTTGGCTCCCATAACAGGATATGACTTAATTCTATAGTTTCCAATTTTCTCTGAGGTGAAGTGCGATCGCTGTGTTCAATTATGTTTTGTTAAATTTAAGTCAAGGTTTGTCCCATAGTAGTCACACTACTGTCAGGGAATGAAGTTGTTAAAGACTTCAGTATACTAAGTCAAGGTTTGTCTGATAGTAGTTATTATACTGTCAGGGAATGAGTTGTGCTGTGCTTGACTTCATCTCTATGTCGCTCACTACTACGGGGAACACGTCGATCCCCCATTTAGTTTTCCAGGCTGCCATAAAACAGGGAGATTTACGTGGAAGCGAGGTGGTGGGGAGGTGGGGGGTATCGGTCCAAATATTTCGCCTGACCATAACTAACATTGTCAGTTCAGGATGTCTTGCCCAACCAGACGTTAGTCCCCTCTCCCCCAACATAATGGTAAGCACAACAACCGACACAGCCATCCCTTACCCGTCCCAAAATTCCAGCAAATAACGCCAATACAGGGGTCAAGGACATCATGACCAAGGTCAGCTTCCAGCTTCGGATAAACCCGATAACAAAGCCGGCCACAAACTGAGACAAGAACTGAATGCCAAGGCCAACTTTGTCACCAATTCCATCCTTTATTCGCTCAAGGTCACTGTAGGGAATACATTTATTTCACAGAATTATTGTGCTAGCCAGCAGGTCAACATTTTCCACAGTAATAACTATCATTTAGAACCGCAGTGTTGTTTAAACTTCTCACGTCGCTCACAAGTTGGTTTATCCTATACAAAATACACGAGTGTTGAACTTCAATGTTAAATATGCGGAGCAAATTTGAAAATTTAATAGCAAAATATGTAGATTTTTGTAAATGAGTTATTGCGTCGATAGATGGTGGAGTGGAGTGGAATGGGGTGGGGTGGGATGAGGCGTAATTGAAATACGTTGATGAGATCAGTAATGTCGAACTGTTGAAAATATGCATGGTTAAGTCAGTAAGTAGGCCACACACGGATATGAAATAGCTAAAAAATAGAGTTGGTAGCTTCTAAAGGTGTCCTTAGGTTGCAGAATTAATCTGCTTCACGATGACTTTTGGTATCAGATGCTAGGTGTCGCCGCAGCACGGATGCCAAATGACGCTCGAGCTCACGGAGTGTATAATTTCAGAATCGCGTGGGTGCGTTCTGTGTGACGTCACTCACGTCCTGAATATTTTGCACACCCGTGTTGGAGCTTTGCCTGACGATTTTACTGCAGAGTTTCCTTTGGCCTTCCTCTTTTTCTGCAGCCAGAGGGTGACTACATCAACGCTTCCTGGAGGAGTTTATTGCAGTCCATTTCTAAGAACATGCTCCATGCGTGTTCATCGTTTTTTTCTTCTAAATGTGTGATGCACTATATTGTACCACTATCTTATACGCATTCATCTGTAACTTACTCACCATAACCAAAAACGTATCCACCTTCACCACAATCTTACTCCCCATAACTAAGAACGTATCCACCTTCACCACAATCTTACTCACCATAACCAAAAACGTATCCACCTTCACCACAATCTTACTCACCATAACTAAAAACATATCCACCTTCATCATAGCCTTGGTCCCCGTCATTGATAACTTATCCATTATCAGATATCTTATCCACCAACACCTTGTTCACCACTACAGTTATCTTATCTACCATCATCCCGATCATATATCCACTTCGTTTATCTGATTGATCTTCACAATAACCAAAAACGTATCCACGTTCACCAAAATCGTATTCCTCGTATCCAATTACGCTTTCAAACTAATCGCATTCACTATAGCCACCTTCACCCTAATTGTATCCACCTTCAGCACTATATTATTCACCCTCATCAAAAACGTATCCACCGTCACTGCAATCTTAGTCACTGTCATGAATATCTTATCCACCATCACTAAAAACGTATTCACCACTACAATATCTTATCCACCATCACTAAAAACGTATTCACCACTACAATATCTTATCCACCATCACTAAAAACGTATTCACCACTACAATATCTTATCCACCATCACTAAAAACGTATTCACCACTACAATATCTTATCCACCATCACTAAAAACGTATTCACCACTACAATATCTTATCCACCATCACTAAAAACGTATTCACCACTACAATATCTTATCCACCATCACTAAAAACGTATTCACCACTACAATATCTTATCCACCATCACTAAAAACGTATTCACCACTACAATATCTTATCCACCATCACTAAAAACGAATTCACCACCACAATATCTTATCCACCATCACTAAAAACGTATTCACCACTACAATATCTTATCCACCATCACTAAAAACGAATTCACCACTACAATATCTTATCCACCATCACTAAAAACGAATTCACCACTACAATATCTTATCCACCATCACTAAAAACGTATTCACCACTACAATATCTTATCCACCATCACTAAAAACGTATTCACCACTACAATATCTTATCCACCATCACTAAAAACGTATTCACCACTACAATATCTTATCCACCATCACTAAAAACGAATTCACCACTACAATATCTTATCCACCATCACTAAAAACGTATTCACCACTACAATATGTTATCCACCATCACTAAAAACGTATTCACCACTACAATATCTTATCCACCGTCACAACTATCTTATCCACATTACCAATATTTTATCCAAAAATCACAAATAACTTATTCACTACTACAATATCTTATCCGCGATCAATAAAAATATAAGCGACCACAACAACACAAACACATTTACAAAGAGTGCATCGTGGTGTAACTAAGGAGTGAAAATCAATTCGATAACTACCCTTCTCATGGTACTTAAAGGATAGACATATTAGAAGTTGAGACAAATGACAGCATCAACTCTACTCACTCTGCCAGTCTTGTGGTGAGCTCTCCGCTTTGCTGCTGGTCATACCAGCCAATGTTTTCCCTTAAAAGGGCTCTGAAGAAGGCCATCTTTAGCTTGTGAGTTTGTCTTTCACAAGTGACTTGCAAAAATGTGATCTGTAGATGGACACGTTACTTACAAAAATGTAATCTATAGAGAGACACGTGACTTGCAAAAATTGGGATCTAAAGAGAGAATGCCGTATGTAAAAATGTAAGGATCTGTCGGCCGGGATTGGTCTTTACAGTCATATGAAAACATATCGCAACACAGGTATGATGTTCTCACGAACGCCGCTTTTAATGGGCAATTATTATTATAATAATGATTCCCCGTCGTTCGTTCGTCTCTCTAGTCCGTTCAACTCGGCATTTGTCGAATTTTTTCAAATAAAATTCGACTCCACATTCGCGATGAATTCTGGCCGTACCCTAGTGCCAGTGCTTCGTCTCGACCAAAGAATTATAATGTTTCGACAAAAGAATTGTAATGTTCCGACAAAAGAATTGTAATGTACGGACCAAAGAATTGTAATGTACGGACCAAAGAATTGTAATGTTCCGACCAAAGAATTGTAATGTTCCGACCAAAGAATTTGAAATGTTCCGACCAAAGAATTGTAATGTACGGACCAAAGAATTGTAATGTACGGACCAAAGAATTGTAATGTTCTGACCAAAGAATTTGAAATGTTCCGACCAAAAAATTTTAATGTTTCACTCAAAGAATTGTAATGTTCCGACCAAAGAATTGTAATGTTTCGATTAAAGAATTGTAATGTTCCGACCAAAGAATTGTAATGTTCCGACCAAAGAATTGTAATGTTCCGACCAAAGAATTGTAATGTTCCGACCAAAGAATTGTAATGTCCAAGAATTTAGAAATGAAATATACCCAAAAATGGAGGAAATCAGTAAAGAGAGTACCTTTATTGCATAAATTAACCAACTGTATTACCTTCTTCGTCTCGCTGTTCCTGTTTTGTCATTCAGCGCCAGGTAAGAGATCTTTGGAACACACACCTTCGTGTTCCATGCCCCATCACCACCATATTGTCGATGTGTTTAAATGGTGTCTATTAAAGGTATATTGTCGATGTGTTTAAATGGTGTCTATTAAAGGTATATTGTCGATGTGTTTAAATTGTGTCTATTAAAGTGGGGTAGCGAGGTCTGGGGTGGACGTCCCGCTCGCTAAAGGAAAGTGAAGCGTCTGATATAGCCTCTCCTTTCCAGGTGTAGAGATCGCATCTGGATTCACTGTTTGGCTTGCCGTTCAGGAGTTTCAATGCCAATGGCCTCTCCTACAGTATTGTTTCCACAGCAGCACCTTCATGAGGGGCCCCTTGTTTCTTACAGAGCCTGCTGTGGGGCGCGACCAACTACCCGGAGGTATAACTGGACCGGCAGATTGGGCTCATTAGCCCTGGTTGGCAGCCAATCTAAGAGAAGAACTCTAAACCCGGGTAGACGATGCTCGTTAGCCTGTTCAGGCAGTTCGCCTAGGAGAAAAGGAAACTGATTTTAAACCCACAAGTCCTAGAGAGTGTTGGCTAGTCTTGAGAATTTAGAGTATCCTCGGCCGATTGCGCTGTAACATGGTACAGACATTCGGCACATGTCATATTTGAAGCGTTCACAATTTCATGTTTCAATATTCATTAGCTGAGAAAAACGGTGTGGTGCAGTACTTTCTGAACGCCCCTCGTATTGTTATGTTGATATTCAGGACCAAAAAATTAATAAAGATTGCTTATTTTCATTTCAAGGCGATTTGTGTATTGTCGAGTGAGTGTGTCAACAGACTGACTATACAACGCTAATACGTTATTTTACACAGAATCTGCATTACAGGCAAAACCGACAAATGCTAAGTATATCTAAATGGACGACACATTTTGGAATACTTATGGTTCCAGTAGTCCGTTGGATGTACACATCACTTCATCCTCGCATATTCCGATTTATGTAAAAATTCAATTGATATCAAACCTCTGAAGTATGTAGATCACTCTATTGTTGACTTGTGTGTCAAAAATCAGCAGCTGTAATGGTTGAAGTCGATTGATTGATTGACATCCGGTCAGCCTTGAGAGACAATGGACTTCATGCTAAAGGAGGAGCCTTAGTGGATTGTTGCCCTTGCTTTCGCCACACATGTTTGGAGTCTGCATCTTGACCCACCTTGGCTTCCCCTGCCTGCACACAAAGCCTGCTTCCAGCGAGGTCTATCTTTGGACAGTTCCTTCCAGTTGCAGGTGTTACATATCCTACGCTTTCAGATTACTCCTGCAAACGTTTTTGCAGCAGAGGAATTGTCTACTATTGTTATGGTTGCCAGTGGTCAACTCTCCGTATAGGAGAATTCAATTGAATTCAATGAACAGCAAAGACAATCATAACCGATAATAAAATAAGAGAAAAACCCAAACAAAACTCACGTGAATGTAAGTCACAAAAAACACGCCAATTCCAATGTAGATGTATTTGAGTGCGTATTGCGTCATCGTGTCTTCGAACGCGCCCCAGTCCAAGCTTAGTCCTGTCACGTTAGGCAAGGTAAGGTTCTGACCACCTGGCATCATTGTACTGTTTGAAGCGTTAACGTTGCTAAGGTTGTGGCTTGACGCGTTGATTGCTACGTTCGTTAGATTTGCATCACTAATATCCTGACCATCTGCAATGATAAAAGAGATGGTTTTTAAAATAATTAGAAAAATAAGTTTATAAAATAATTAGAAAAATAATAAGCTTATAAAATAACTAGAAAAGTTATAAGATGTAAAAAATAGATTAAGCAAATAAGTTCATAAATAAATTTTTAAAATTATCAGTTTATAAAATAGTAACACATACTTGTATAAACAAATAATCAATATATATATATATATGCAACGTCAACATAAATTTACAGTAGGTGGTGATGAAATAGATCAGGTCACGCATTTTGAATATCTGGGCTCCAGAATTGATACAAATGGCGACTGCTCAAAAGAAATCAGAAGAAGATTAGCCATGGCAACGCAGAGGCTGAACAGCCTGAAGAAATTATGTCAGAGCCTGTGTTTTTCTAGTGGCAGTTTATGACTGCGAATCGTGGACTATTGTCTAAACTTCTAGACAAAGAATCGAATTCTTTGAGACAAAATATTACAAAAAAATCCTCAGAATAGACTGAACGGAGAAAAAGACAAGTCTAGACATTCGGCAAGAGTTCAACATAGAGGAGAACTGGTTTATCAATTCCATTTTGGCCAGACAATTTAATACTTTGGTCACATCAAGAGACACGCTGGTCTTGAGAGAACAGTGATGGGAAGTAAAGTGCCAGGCAAAAGAGGCCGAGATAGACCAATAAGACGATGGCACTAAGATATCCAGGAATGCCTGGGTATGATTAAGGCGGAGGCTGGAGTTTTGGCAAAGGAATGAGTTTCTTTCAGACAAACTGTGATGGGAGCGAATTTCTATAAATGACGCGCTACATAATGATGATGTATAAACATATTAGCATGAACATATAAATACACATGAGTCAATTCAAATTCATCATAGAGTACTTATTAGCCGCGACATTTAATACGATTCCTACATTTGTAAATAGCTAGGCAACAAATATGTTGGTTATGTAATTTGATGTTCCAAGTTCCCTCACTTCACAGGAGCACAATTCCTCAGATATATAAGCCTTGGCTGATTGCCATGTCTTTTCTCGTTTCGTGGAGTTCATTCCAAGGGTCCAGCATTCGTTGTTTTTACTTAGTAAAGCCACTTATCTTCGACCGTTACACTTTTTGAACCAACAGGTGACCAATCGGTATAGTTAACCGGATTTAGGTTGAGACAGTTCGGTGGCATAAATGATGGACATATATAAGCAGGCGTCTAACATTCTTGGACACAATAAGCTGGGGTGCAATCATACTCAAAGATCAACAAGTCTGACAATGCTTAAGAGAAAGATGTTGCTTTAGTTTATTTTCATAAATTGATGGTCAAAGTGAACCGAAGGGAAGCAATCTTTATCTCATCAATGCCATTTTGCAATATCCGATTTTACATATTTAAAAACAAAAATGTTTCTTACTTGTACCAACCATTTCTGAAACTATTTGCTATCTCGTAATTTTTTAATCTATCACTTATTGTTGTTGTCCCTGATAAAGGACTACTGGTCGTAATGCAGGTTTCGTTTGTATTGTCTCAGTACGGTATCTTCTTCTTCTTCTTCATCGTACGCAGTCAGACAGTAACCATTATTTTTTCGAAAAAAGCGGCGGTCATCCTGAGGCTGTCGACACTGCCATAGAGCTTGTCTTGTGGTTCCACTGGTGATGGCCACATCTGCTCTCTCTGATCCTCGTATGTCGGGCAGTTCTGCAGCAGATGCTCAGCGGTCATTTTCCCGGTACCACACGGGCATTCGTCGGTACCACCTATCTTCAATTTGTTGAATAGGTGGTACCTCAGTCTATTGTGGCCAGTGCGAAGTCTGAAGACAACGACCTGCTCTCTTCTGTTCAACTGGTAATAGGCATCCTTTTTGGTGTAGCCGGTATGTTCAGTTTCCCATTTGGTCATGTATCTGGCTTTAATAAACCGTTTTGACTCTTCGTACGTCATACTAGTATCTGTTTGTGGTAGTCTTGCACCTTCTTTTGCCAGTCTGTCTGCCTCCTCGTTGCCTTGGATGTTGCAGTGTGATGGGACCCACTGTACCACTACCCTTTTTGGTGCGGACTGCTGGCATAGTTGACAGAGTACTGCTCTTAAGTCATTAAGCTCAGTGTTTTTCTGGCTTTTTAGCGCTGTGACTACGGCCAGAGCATCTGTAAGCAGGACTGTATGGCTTTCATTTTCTTTATGTCACCATTTCTTCCACTGCCGCCCTCAGTGCCTCTGCCTCCGCTCTGAAATTGCTTGTGTACTTACCAGTAGCGAATGACAGTGTTATTTTTCTGCCATTTGGTAGGTTCAGGAATGCTCATGCCCCTCCGTTCTGTGTAGTGTTTGTTACAGAACCGTTAGTGTATGCATGGGTCCAGTCCATGCTTGGGTAGTTTTTCGATATAAAGCTTAGGGTAGTATCTCTCCTTTCTTTTTCAGTCTGGCAGTTTTTTTTTCCAATACCTGGTATATTTTCTACCACCTCTGGAAATATATCCTGCCTCCAGGTAGGTTTTCGTACAGTAGTGATGGGCTTTGGTGTTGTTAGTGCGTTTATGGGATCTTCGTGCATCTTTGCTTTGGCTATTTCTGCAAAGTTTCTCTGATTTAGTTTCCCATTTCCGAAATTGTTTAGTCTCTGGTGCATTGGATGGTCAGTCAGTCTTCGGAGTTTCTCTGACTGCAGCTTGGCTCTACAGTCTCTTCTATCGGTCATGGATTGCAGTTTTGTAATCTTTTCAAGTTCTACAATTGGCGTTGACTTCATGCCTCCTGTTATAACTCTCATGGCTTGGTTTTGAAGTTTGCTAACTTTATCGAAGATCGCCTTTGCTGCTGTTGTCCATGCCGCAATGCCATACTCGAGAACTGGCCTCACTCTTCCAGTGTACAGTTTCTTTAGTATACTTTCGTCTGCTGCCCAGCTTGTGCCAGCAAGTTTCCTCGTGATTGCCATTCTTTCTCTAGCTCTCATTCGGTTTCTCTCAATCTGACTTTTCCATGTCATGCGCCGATCAAATGTGATTCCCAGATAGTTTGGCTTGGCGTTTGGCTGCAGGAATTTGCCATTTAGAATTAATTTGGTGTTTTGGGGTTTGATTGAAAGCAAGAATATTGTACATGTGGTTTTCTCCTCGTTTATTTTGACCAGCATAAGTTCGTCCACTCTTCCAGCGATGTTAGGGCCTGCTGCATCCGATTTCTTGCTATGGTGAGATTCTTTTTAGAGGTCCACATAGCCAGATCGTCTGCAAATATTGAGCTAGTCTCAGTACGGTATCTGACCATACCTATTTATAATTTCTGTTCACTTGGTTTATTGTGTACACTTAATTTTTAACGACAGTCCCGTCGCAGCCTCGCCCCATTTTGGTTTTGGCGTGTAAGGGATATTTTGATTAACCCTTGAGATAACTTTTTATCCGCAAACCAAATAGAATTGCCCCCGTGCGCTGAATATCTGTTTTACAGTAAACGCGATCGCCGCAGTCTTGCTACTGTGTTTAGCTTCCGTTAGTTATTTCAGTGGTTCCGAGCATTTCAGTTTCCGATTTTTATTGGCAATTTCTCAAATCGATGACTAAAATGTTCAAATAGCTTCACATGTTCCTTTGGGTATGATGAAGTTGAATTTAATATATCGCAATTCTCTGGTCAGCTGGTTTCTGTAAGGCATATCCTATCCATTTCCATCGCCTTCGCTTCACGTCTCGTTAAACTGGCTTATGTCCGATTCTAACCCACAGTTCTATATTAGTCATTTTGTCATATATTTTTATTTTCTCAATTCAACGCAAGCATTCATTTGTGAAAGTTCGGATCTTTGAAGTTATATTCTTCCTTGTTCCCCACGTCACAGAGCTGAACAACAGGGCGGCTTGACATTGGAGAGGAAGATCTGAATTGTTTGTGTCTGACTTAATTTCTTTTGATTTCTACAAATTCCCTAAAGCAATTAAAGCCCATCTCGTCTTTTGCATTCTTAATTTGTTGTCTAGCAGTACTTCAGGCCTGTACTATTTTTGCTTCTAAGATATATGAATGGATCATCCACTTATAAAGCTGTGCTGTGTCTACCAGTAGCATCGGATAATCGCTAGATGTTTTTATTATTATAATCTGCGGGTTGTTTAATGCTTACATTCAAACTCTGAACTGGACAACGATCTTTAATTAAGGACGTGAATTAACGAAAGATCTTCCGAGACCAGATCAGGCGAATATTGTTGCGAGAGAAGGTGCCATAGGCAAGATTGGTGCAAATCGGGTCACCATACACTGTCTGCATTCCGCGACGAACGTCAACTGGTCGACATCCGTCAGCTGTTAGAAACCGAATCACCGCTCGCTGATCAATACTGGACGGATTCCGTATCACACCCCCTCTGTTTTCAACGGTCGGCTGAAGAAACTATGAGTCGGAGGATAATGAAATTTTGCAGATTTTACGGTTGGTATGTGCTGTTTACATCAGAATTGACGTATTCATGCGCATCCTACGTATGCTCACTTGGAGGTGGAGTTAGGTCCGGTTTCATTTGAACACGCCTCGTATGTTAAGTTAACTTAAGGGACATTCCACATGGCTTGAGCGATTTCCAGAGTTGTCCATTGTCTAAACTGTCAAATGCCTTCTTAAAATACCCAAACTCTATAAAGAGTGATGCGTTCTATTTTATACATTGCTATTGTTCTTCTTCTTCGTTCGTTCTCAAACTTGTGGGTTTAAAATAAGAGTTCCTCCTCTCCTAGGTGAACTGCCTGAACAGGCTAACGAGCTTCGTCTACCCGGGTTTAGAGTCAGTTTACCTTCTCTTAGATTGACTGCCAACTAAGGCTAATGAGCTTAAAATGTCCGCATTTCAGATTACAGATTCTCAACTTGATATGTATTGTTATCATCGGTGAATTTTTCCAGGAACCAATAGAGACGTGTATTTATCATTCTCTCTGCTATTTTGCCCAGGCACAATGATAGATAGATGGGCCTATAGCTGTTTGATTCATTCGGAGGTTTGTTATCATCGTTAATATTAATATTCCGCAAATCTCTCTGGCTGCCAGAATGCAGAAACAAAACAATTGCACTCACAGTAAAGAAAACTGTTTGTCATGTCACCAAATATGAGAAAAAGCAGTGGCCACGATGCCCCGTGTAACATTGACGCAATAATGGCCGCCAAAATGGCCAGCTTATCTCCACACGTGGCATGTGAAAACTGAAAAATATAAAAATTGTATTATTATTAATAATTATATTTGTAACTATTCATGGTGGCTGAAGTAGAGATGGCTGGACACTCTTATTAGCAAGACCTCGGACAATGAGACTATTACAGTTACCAGTACAGCCAAGGGCAGACTGCACATTCTGTACATCAGGGTAGGCTAAATGTCAGTAGGAAAAAGCCTTGAGGGAGGGATGGGAAGACTAAACCTTCCCTATAGATGAACCTCCCCTGGAGATGGACTTTCCCAGCAAAAGCAATTTCCATATAGATGGAACGATCTGTTAGATGAACTTTCTCTAGACCTGAATTCTCCGAAAAACAAACCCTTCCTTAGAGCTGATTCCCTCCTAGAGCTGAACTTTCCATTGAGTTGAACCTTGACTAGAGCTGAATCTTTCCTAGAGCTGAACCTTACTTTGAAATGAAACTTCCATTTATTGAACCTACCCTAGAGCTAAACCGTCTCTTGGGCTGAACCTTCCCTTGAGCTGAACCTACTCTAGAGCTGAACCTACCCTAGAGCTAAACCTGCTCTTGAGCTGAACCTTCTCTTGAGCTGAACCGTCCCTTGAGCAGAACCTTGACTAGAGCTGAACCTTCCCTTGAGATGAACCTACTCTAGAGCTGAATCTACCCTTGAGATGAACCTACACTAGAGCTGAACCTTCCCTTGAGATGAACCTACCCTAGAGCTGAACCTTCCCTTGAGATGAACCTACCCTTGACCTGAACCTTGACTAGAACTGAACCTTCCCATGAGCTGAACCTTGACTAGAACTGAACCTTGACTAGAACTGAACCTTCCCTTGAGATGAACCTTCCGTTGAGATGAACCTTCCCTTGAGATAAACCTTCCCTTGAGCTGAATCTTCCCTTGAGCTGAATCTTCCCTTGAGCTGAGCCTTGACTAGAACTGAACCTTGATTAGAACTGAACCTTGACTAGAACTGAACCTTCCCTTGAGATGAACCTTGACTAGAACTGAACCTTCCCTTGAGATCAACCTTTCCTTGAGCCGATCATTCCCTTGAGCTGAACCTTGACTAGAACTGAACCTTGACTAGAACTGAACCTTGACTAGAATTCAATTTTCTCTTGAGATGAATCTACCCTAGAGCTGAACCTTGACTAGATAGAAATGAACCTTCCCTTGAGGGGAACCTTCTCTTGAGATGAATCTTGACTAGAACTGAACCTTGACTAGAACTGAACCTTCCCTTGAGATGAATCTTCCCTTGAGCTGAACCTTGACTAGAACTGAACCTTGACTAGAAATAAACCTTTAGAACTGAACCTTCCCTTTAGATGAACCTACCCTAGAACTGAACCTTGACTAAAACTGAACTTACCTAGAACTGAACCTTGACAAGAACTGAACCTTGACTAGAACTGAACCTTCCCTTGAGATGAACCTACCCTAGAGCTGAACGTTGACTAGAACTGAACCTTCCCTTGAGATGAACCTACCCTAGAGCTGAACCTTGACTAGAACTGAACCTTCCCTTGAGATGAGCCTACACTAGAGCTGAACCTTGACTAGAACTGAACCTTCCCTTGAGCTGAACCTTCCCTCGAGCAGAACCTTGACTAGAACTGAACCTTCCCTTGAGATGAACCTACCCTAGAGCTAAACCTTCCCTTGAGATGAACCTACCCTAGAGCTGAACCTTCCCCTGAGCTGAAGCTTCCCTTTAGCTGAACCTTTCCTTGAGATGAACCTACCCTAGAGCTGAACCTTAGCTTGATATGAACCTGCCCTAAAGCTGAACCTTCTCCTGAGATGAACCTTCCCTTGAGCTGAATCTTTCATTGAGATGAATCTTCCCTTGAGCTGAACCTTGACTAGAACTGAACCTTGACTAGAACTGAACCTACCCTGGAGCTGAACCTTCTCTTTAGCTGAACCTTGACTAGAACTGAACCTACCCTAGAGCTGAACCTTCCCTTGAGTTGAACCTTCCCTTGAGCTGAACCTTGACTAGAACTGAACTTTCCCTTGAGCTGAACCTTGACTAGAACTGAACCTTCCATATAGCTAAACCTTTCGTATACCTGAGCTTCCCAAGAGCTGAACCTTAGAGTTGAACCATACCTATACCTGAACCATTCCTAAAGCGGAACCTTCATAAGAGCTGAACCTTCCTTGGGGCTGAACCTTCCCTAAGACTGAAACTTTCCTAGATTTGAACTTTCCATGAAGATGAACATTTTCTACGCTAGAGATGCCCTGCATCCAAAGCCTTCCTATGGTTGGACAAACCATGCATTAACCTTCCTTATATTTGATCGTTCCCTATAAATGATCGTTATCTAGAAATGAACATTCTCTCTCTCTTGATATGAAACTTCCCTAGAACTACATTTACTTAGAACGTAACCTTCCCTATAACGTAATCTTCCTTAGAACCAACCATTCTTAAGAGCTGAACATTCTCTAGAGCTGAACCTACTCTATAGCTAATTATGTCTTAGAGCTGAACCTTCCCCAGAGCTGAACCTTCGTTAGAGCTCAGCCTTCACTGGAGCTGAACCATTCTTACAGCTGAAATTCCCTGGCACCGAACCTTACCTTGAACTCAAACCTTACCTTGAACTGAACCTTACATTGAACTGAACCTTACCTTGAGCTGAACCTTACCTTGAACTGAACCTTACCTTGAACTGAACCTTAGCTTGAACTGAACATTACCTTGAGCTGAACCTTACCTTCAGCTGAACCTTACCTTGAACTGAACCTTACCTTGAACTGAACCTTACATTGAACTGAACCTTACCTTGAACTGAACATTACCTTGAACTGAGCCTTACCTTGAACTGAACCTTACCTTGAACTGAACCTTACCTTGAACTGAACCTTACCTTGAACTGAACCTTACCTTGAACTGATCCTTCTCTAAATTTTCCCTAGCACAGATCCTTCCTTAGAGGTAAACTATCACTGAACCTGATCCTTTTTAGGACCTAAAAATTGCCAGGCTGAACATTGCCTAAATATGAAAACATCACTGTAGTAGAACCTTCCCTAGAGATGAACCTTGCCTAAATATGAAAACATCACTGTAGTAGAACCTTCTCTATAGATGAACCTTCCCTAGAGCTGAACCATCCTTAGACATGAACCTTCCGAGTAGCTGAACCATCCCTATAGCTGAACTTTTCTTAAACACGAACCTTCCTTGGAACTGAAACTTCCTAGACTAGAACCTTCCCTGGACCTAAAACTTCACTAAACCTGAAAGTTCCCTAGAGCTGAAATTTCCCTAGAGATAAACCTTCCCTGGTGCTGAACCTTCCTTAGACATAACCTCCCCTGGAGCTGAACCTTTCTTAGACATAACCTTCCCTAGAGCTGAAACATCCCTAGTCTAGAGCTGAATCTTCCCTAGAGCTGAACCATACTTAGACCTGAACCTTCCCTGGAGATAAACCTGCCTAAGGTCTAGTAGACCTCAAAACTGAAATTACCCACACCGTAGCTACAAATAAGCACACTAGAGTCGGAAAGGGAGGCAAATAAAGATACGTGCGGAATTGTCTAAAAGCTGAAAAGACTCTCTGCAGAATAGAAGTGTAGCTTATTCCCCCTGACAAAACTAGTTATCAGGCCGAAGAAGTACGAGCATTCCAAGATTTCATTGATCATAATTGATGCTGGTGGATGAGCAGTAAAGACAAAGTACCATAATTAGCAAGATACCTGTTCAAACACAGACAAGGAACTAGAACACAGCTCTATCTGAGGTAACATTAAAGCCGAGCCTGCACACTGCACGTCGAAGTCTGAAGCAAGCGACCTTATTCTTATGCCATTTCAATCCTCGATTGGATTCTGGAGCCTCCTTCTGGGGAGAAAATAATAGCCCTTCCATTCATGTTGGAAAAGGCGACTACAGAGAGTTATGCATGGGCGCTAGTAATTTCATTGTGTAAAATATTTAATAAAAACCACAACTACAAATGCACGGACAGTTCTTTGACGCATGCGGCATAAAGGAAGTCAACAGTAGTGGTGGTTTTATACTCCGGCTGGAGTGAAATGGCGGCAATACAAGGCATAGATCATGCCGGAGGACCTCTTCTATGGGGGTTAATGCTGTTCGGTTAGTTTTTGTTTCAGTAACTTTTGTGTTGCATCAACGCGAAGACCAAACTCATAGAGAGTCTTCCCTTACCCCATATCTTTACTCTACTCCTATGATACCTGAACCGTGTACCCTAGACATGTAAGAAGGTCACTTCCACACATCCTACCAGAGGTGAATACTTCACATCCGATGGCAGGATCGTGTCATGGCATTGATATTCTCTCAAATGCTGATAGGCTCAGCAACCACATTGTATTTTAATGTCCACCCTGCCGAAGACGGATGTGTCGAACCGAAAAGTGCAAATATAGCAGTCAAAATGTAAACTAACGACACAACGCTTTCCGTTTTCCGGATTACATCCTGCTACTTGCAAAGTTATTTTCAGGGCTTGGTAGCAGGATATTGAGAGCGAACGCAGAAGAAGAAGACGAAGAAAAAGTCCATGACTGGATTGGGTCAAACATCTACGTATGCGAATGAACGGCTCTTGAAGCGGGTCCTGTGCACCGACTTCACTGGTGGACAAGGTACGACGTCTAAAGAAACGGTTTAAAGGCAGAATGAGGAACTCGCCGAGATTCTGCCAGATAGAAATCACCACATGGGAAAACATTTCGGAAAACTGGACTTGAGAGACGTAGTCAGAGCGGGTGTAGCTTCCAGAGAAAACGACTGTGTCCGGGCAGACCTGCAGCCGGACTTTTTGCCCAATGATATCACTGATACAATGTGCAGATCCTGTGTGCCCGTCACACACACAAAACACTTCTCGTGCTCGCATTGGCTTGATCTGCCACGTGCACACCCATATCCTCTGGGATGTGATGAGGCAAGTACGATGTCGGCGGGCCTCATTACGACGATGACCAATTGTCTTAGTGAGACACCAGAGAGAATACTCCAGGCATGGGCCTGGTTTACAGCTATTGAAGAGTCAAGAATAGACTTATTTGATGCCACTACTCATTTCGTGATCATCATCTATCCACTTGTGTCGTTAGACGTCATGGGGAGGTGTAGTTTTCTGTCGTGTGTCATCTTTGTCGCCGATGTTATTGTCATTCTGTGTTTCTTCAGTGTCTCAATGACACCATCTATCCATCTTTTATGTGATCTGCCTCTTGCTCTGTAAGCCTGATATCTGGTATTGTAGATACGAGCAGCTGGTAACTTTGGTGGAATTCTTGTCAGGTATCCGAACCATTTTATTTTCTGCCTTCCCATGTATTCCATGCACGGTGTTGCACCCACCTTCTGTCTAATTACTTCGTTTTGTACTCTGTCCGGCCTTGTGTCCCCGACAGCTTTTATTAAACACCCGGTTTCGCATGCCATGATTTTTATTTCTTGTGCCTTGGTGAGAGTCCATGCTTGACGCTGGAAGCAGAGAGTTGATATAAAAATACTATTTATCAGCTTTCTCTTTGTCTTCATTGGAATGTGTTTCTATGTTAGTAATGATGAGACCTGATAGGAAACCACATTAGCTTTCTGTATTCTTGATAGGTGTCGTTATACTGTACTGTAGTTCTGGCATTCAATCAGCCACAGAACGTACACATATATCAGGTTTCCAAATGTAGTCTATACTCATGTCTTTTGCCTGTCAGTACCATACCGAGTCAAGTCCTGGCATAGGCCATACCTCCATCTCATTTATAAACGTCTGGGTGGACAATTAAATGGACAGGACCAAAATGGCGTCACTTGACGTATCCATCAATTGCCAGACACGCCTAACTCGTCGCTGATCTACACGTACTGTCTTATCAAAGCAATATCCTCGACGTCATTGAAATGTCATGGTGACGGTTTTGTGTATCTGGTTCCCTAGCGAGATGGACAATGTTCTTCGCTCTATTGCTCGTTATGTAACTCGAAACTGCTCTATGTCTATTGCCCAAGGTACCCACACCTCGCAACCAAATATCATGGTTGGAATGACGATACTGTTGAAGGCGTTATTTTCCACTTCGTTTTATCCCTTCTGTTGAAGTATGGGCTTGATGGGTTGAAGGTAAACCATCTTGCTGAAATCCTTCAGAACGTCTCTTTATGTATCCCTTGTGAGTTCGTATTGTCCTAACTCAGGTAAATAAACAAATTCACGGTTTGATTGAATCAATTCCAAGTAGTATTTCATCGGGACGACAGGAAGAGTTCAAAACTTATTTGGTTCTTTTGTCTATTAATTTGTAAGTCAACTGTCACGCTTGCAATATTAATCTCATGAACGCGCTGTTAAGCTCTCTTAATGCTGTGAATAATGTAAGTCATCAGTAATCTTAAATGTTGTCATTTGTGAACTTATCAGAGGACTGGAACCAGACCAGAAGTACGGTGGATAAAACAGAATTGTGAACTTGCTGGCAAACTTCTGCTCCTCGGGATAGAAGAGAAGAGAATGCACCTCGGGATAGAACAGAAGAGACTATTCCTCGGGATAGAAGAGAAGAGACTGCACCTCAGGATAGAAGAGAAGAGACTATTCCTCGGGATAGAAGAGAAGAGACTGCACCTCAGGATAGAAGAGAAGAGACTGCACCTCAGGATAGAAGAGAAGAGACTGCACCTCAGGATAGAAGAGAAGAGACTGCACATCAAGATAGAAGAGAAGAGACTGAACCTCGGGATAGAAGAGAAGAGACTGCACCTCGGGATAGAAGAGAAGAGACTGCACCTCAAGATAGAAGAGAAGAGACTGCACCTCAGGATAGAAGAGAAGAGACTGCACATCAAGATAGAAGAGAAGAGACTGAACCTCGGGATAGAAGAGAAGAGACTGCACCTCAAGATAGAAGAGAAGAGACTGCACCTCAGGATAGAAGAGAAGAGACTGCACCTCAGGATAGAAGAGAAGAGACTGCACATCAAGATAGAAGAGAAGAGACTGAACCTCGGGATAGAAGAGAAGAGACTGCACCTCGGGATAGAAGAGAAGAGACTGCACCTCGGGATAGAAGAGAAGAGACTGCACCTCAAGATAGAAGAGAAGAGACTGCACCTCAGGATAGAAGAGAAGAGACTGAACCTCGGGATAGAAGAGAAGAGACTGCACCTCGGGATAGAAGAGAAGAGACTGCACCTCAGGATAGAAGAGAAGAGACTGCACCTCGGGATAGAAGAGAAGAGACTAATTGAATAAGTACAGAATGGATTCTCAACGTACCCACTAACGACATCCTGCGACACCGTCTGGTGGAGAAACGAAAACGCCCAAGCCACATTACGCGACAAGCCGTACTATACTAGTGAGGGTTGTTTATGGCACGTACTATATCTCCACCCAGCACAAACCCCCCCCCCCCCCCCCCCCACTCCCAATCTCTGCACCAGAAAGTACAAAAGGACATGCTTAGGTATTAGCGGGCAGCGGACATACTGGAGTCGAACCTTCGGAATCTGGTGTGGGTCTACGGTTTTGGTCATCCTGGGCTTAATGGGACTGAAATGGCCGACACCGTGGCCTCAAGGGCCCTGTAGTGGGGATATTGGAAGAGTTGATATTTTAATGCTAAGCAAAGGCAGCTTCTAGGAATATAACAGTACAATCAATGAACTGGAATCCACAAATGTCAAAGCTTTGAAATCACACGTGTCTAACAGGGAATGAGAGAGAGAGAGAGAGAGAGAGAGAGAGAGAGAGAGAGAGAGAGAGAGAGAGAGAGAGAGAGAGAGAAAGAAGGACAGAGCACAAGAGAGAGAGAGAGAGAGAGAGAGAGAGAGAGAGGGAGAGAGAATCCTGGGAGGTCAGAGCTTGAGTGTGTACACAGAGCAAGCTACAGAGCCCATCATCGACTACATCCTTCCCAATATGATGAAAAGGACTGACCATATGAGCGTCAGCCTTCAGTTTTCTGATGTCGAATCTTAACTGGAAAAAATAGAACGGGCTACCTCATCAAGTCAAACACAGCGGTACATAAACAGCTACGGTCAGGTTAGTTCGTATATTGAGCAAGTTTTATCCTTTTATATGTTGTTGTGCTGCGATATCCCCAATGCAACTCAACTGTTAAACCAAAATGGCAATAGATTAAATGAATGGTACTTACCAATTCCCCAAAAGTCGCCACACGTCTCTGCTGCTGCTCTTTCTTCTGGGGCCTGAACAGAAACAAATGTTTTGTATTTATTAGGAATAACATAATATAAAAATAATATTGCATTTAATAGGAATAACATTTTTTTAAAAATAACATTTTCATTATTAGGAATAAAATAACAGAAAAGTAATACTGCAACATTTGGAAATAATTAACATACAAATAATATTGCATTTTTTAAGAATAATATAGCAGAAAAATAATGTTTCATTTATTTGGAAAAAAATAACAGATCTTAGCTCTACAGATTTTTTTGGGAATAGTATTCTAGACAGGTTTTATTTAAGTTAGAAAGGGTGGGAGCATTGATAGTCAGTAGCCATTTATTGTTTATTATAGAATTGAAACTAACCAAGCTAACCAGTACAGATGTACTCAAATCTGGACATCGGAATGTTTGGAATGCATAGCGTTTGTTTCCGAGCCACGCAATTTGTGTTGTTATTTTCTATCTTCTTTTCTGCATGCCGAATAAATTCAACAAAAACAGTGCCTTTCGTCAACTCACTTTTAATCGATAATCTTGGATGATCGAAAAGCATTGATTGCCCCATTAAAGATTGCATAGTTCTTTATAAGTTTGAGCATTAGAAAAATCGCACATTCACAGACACACATATCGTCAGACATAATGTTAGGCTTAGAAGAAGGGTTAATATAGATTTTACGAACTCCCATTCAGTTAAGAATACCAGGTGTCAGGACAAAGTGCCTTAATCAGAAAATCGTGGCAGAACTAACATGTTGAGCATCCATACACTTCTAGAAACAACTCAAATAAGATGGATGTTGATCAAGTGTCCAATGAGTGCATCTCCAAGCAGCTGTAATAGCGAGAGCTCACAACAGGCAGATGCTTACGAAGGGGAACGGGAGAGGAGGGATAATATGCAGAAGAAACGCTACTCATTGAAAGTGTCTCAAAACAGCTTCAAAACAGATGCCACCTCCCTTAGATTGCTCAACACCGCACCACCTGGTGCGCTAGTATCGCAGATAGTGCTCAAACATGGTCATCTGTAGTTTAGAATACAGATGGCCATGGCTCAATTCACGGAGAGAACAGCCATAACAGAGTCTCAGAGAAAGGCGTACTGCCAGAAAAAACAAAAACGCACGACGACTCCACAGCCGGCTCCTTACATGTGTGCCCCAAATGGAGCAGGTATGCCGTTCAAGTATTGGCCTTTACAGCAATAAGAGAACACATTTCGCAGTAAAAGTCTGATACTGTCGTCATTTTTCCCTGTGAGGGCAACTACTTTTATTATTGATTGATTGATTGATTGACTGATTGATTGATTGATTGGCATCATGTCAGTCTCGAGAGACAATGAACTTCACGCTAGAGAGGGGACAGTGAGTTGTTGTCCTTACTTTCGCTGCACACGTTTGGAGTCTGCATCTTGACTCATCTTGTCTTCCACTGCCTGCAGACCAACGCACAAAGCTCTCCTCCAGCCGTATCTGTCTTGGCAAGTTCCTCTCAGTTGTAGGTGTTTATATCCAACCCCTTCAGCTCACGCTTGCAAACATCTTTGTAGCGGAGTAAGGGTCTACATTTGTTACGCTTGCATGTGGTCAGCTCTCCGTATAAGACATCTTTTGGTATTCGCCCATCCTTCATTCTTCACTCTTGACTTAAGCCACCGCAACCGACGCTGGCGTAAGATCGTAACTAAACTGGCAATCTTTGCACAGTACAACACTCCGTTGTTAGTCACTCTGTCACTCCATGAAATCCTAAATATGCGCCCAATGCAGTGCATATGGAAAGCATTTCGCCTTTTATCATATGAGGCATACAGAGTCCATGTTTCGTTACCATAGAGTTGGGTACTAATAGCACAGGTTCTGTACACAGCAACCTTTGTGGAAATGGTCAGCATTTTGTTATTCCCCATTCTCTGTGAGACCCTGTGCTGACGTCTAGTGATGTCCAATCCTTGGCTTTCCCAGATCAATCTCATCACTTTCACTGTGTCTTTCCTGTCCTGGGTATTTCTATTCAAAGTTCACTTCCGGTTACCTCACCATGAAGAGACACAAACATGGCAGCCACTCCCTGATGGCTCCTGAGACGATCTGTGGTGTTGTATAACCGCAAAGTATAAACAATGCGCACTTGAACACGCATTCATCTTGCATGATGAGGTTGAGTATCAGAAACAACGTCAGCTATTGGAAATAATAAATCTGCTACTCGATTTCCCGATAATCAAAGGGCTTATGTTAATGATCGGCTCTAACAACAACATCTATCAACACCGTTCGCTTATGCGTCAGAGACCCTTTGCGTCGTTCGACGACTGCGATGTCTAAGTTCTGCGTCACATTGGAAAACCCCGAAAAAAGCTAATGGGGAGTCTGCCAACCATGATGTGTGGTGGTGTCCTCTCCTCTTCCAATAAAGCCGTGAGTGTTCGTTGACACAGGGGGCAGATTTGTGGAGAATCTGATGGGTCAAGACTTCCTGAGCCAGGCGAATAATATGACCGACCAGGACGAGGTGGCAGCAACGAATGGCAGTGAAGTCCGTTTATTGTGGAGGCGGCGAAGTCCGTTTATTGTGGAGGCGGCCAAGTCCGTTTATTGTGGAGGCGGCCAAGTCCGTTTATTGTGGAGGCGGCCAAGTCCGTTTATTGTGGAGGCGGCCAAGTCCGTTTATTGTGGAGGCGGCCAAGTCCGTTTATTGTGGAGGCGGCCAAGTCCGTTTATTGTGGAGGTGGCCAAGTCCGTTTATTGTGGAGGCGGCCAAGTCCGTTTATTGTGGAGGCGGCCAAGTCCGTTTATTGTGGAGGCGGCCAAGTCCGTTTATTGTGGAGGCGGCCAAGTCCGTTTATTGTGGAGGCGGCCAAGTCCGTTTATTGTGGAGGCGGCCAAGTCCGTTTATTGTGGAGGCGGCCAAGTCCGTTTATTGTGGAGGCGGCCAAGTCCGTTTATTGTGGAGGCGGCCAAGTCCGTTTATTGTGGAGGCGGCCAAGTCCGTTTATTGTGGAGGCGGCCAAGTCCGTTTATTGTGGAGGCGGCCAAGTCCGTTTATTGTGGAGGCGGCCAAGTCCGTTTATTGTGGAGGCGGCCAAGTCCGTTTATTGTGGAGGCGGCCAAGTCCGTTTATTGTGGAGGCGGCCAAGTCCGTTTATTGTGGAGGCGGCCAAGTCCGTTTATTGTGGAGGCGGCCAAGTCCGTTTATTGTGGAGGCGGCCAAGTCCGTTTATTGTGGAGGCGGCCAAGTCCGTTTATTGTGGAGGCGGCCAAGTCCGTTTATTGTGGAGGTGGCCAAGTCCGTTTATTGTGGAGGCGGCCAAGTCCGTTTATTGTGGAGGCGGCCAAGTCCGTTTATTGTGGAGGCGGCCAAGTCCGTTTATTGTGGAGGCGGCCAAGTCCGTTTATTGTGGAGGCGGCCAAGTCCGTTTATTGTGGAGGCGGCCAAGTCCGTTTATTGTGGAGGCGGCCAAGTCCGTTTATTGTGGAGGCGGCCAAGTCCGTTTATTGTGCGTTGACTGTGGTGGCCGTGAAGTGTGTTCACTGTGGTGGCCGTGAAGTGTGTTCACTGTGGTGGCCGTGAAGTGTGTTCACTGTGGTGGCCGTGAAGTGTATTCTCTGTGGTGGCCGTGAAGTGTGTTCACTGTGGTGGCCGTGAAGTGTGTTCACTGTGGTGGCCGTGAAGTGTGTTCACTGTGGTGGCCGTGAAGTGTGTTCACTGTGGTGGCCGTGAAGTCCGTTCACTGTGGTGGGCGGTGAAGTGTGTTCGCTGTGGTGGCGGTGAAGTCCGTTCGCTGTGGTGGCGGTGAAGTCCGTTCGCTGTGGTGGCGGTGAAGTCCGTTCACTGTGGTGGCGGTGAAGCGCGTTCACTGTGGTGGCGGTGAAGCGCGTTCACTGTGGTGGCGGTGAAGCGCGTTCACTGTGGTGGCGGTGAAGCGCGTTCACTGTGGTGGCGGTGAAGTGTGTTCACTGTGGTGTCGGTGACGTCCTTTCACTGCGGAGGCAGCGAAGTTTGTTAATTGTGGGGTCGGCAAAGTCCGTTCATTGCTGAAGCGGCGGAGTCCCTTTATTGCCGAGACGGCGAAGTTCGTTTAATGTGAAGGCTGCGAAATTTGTAAACTGCGGAGGCTACGAACGAGACCTGCATCGACACATCTGCGGCCGTCGGATGTATGTGTGTTGTCCAGGTGCATGCATTCATTCGTGTCATTGGCGGCGTGACTACACTCTGCTATTCCCCACCTTCTCGTATCGGAACTGAGGTTCTGGACTTTAATCTTTGTCCATATAATCGATAAACTCAGACACACATCACATACCTTGCCTACGCTGACGACATATCTCTGGTTGATCCAAACAATGATGTACTGTAATGGTCCTTTGAAAATATAGATAGTTAAACAATAAACATGATCGGCCACAGATGGTCGGAAAAAAAATCACAACGTGAAAACTAATCTTCGAAAAATTATAATATATTTAAAAACTGCACACACTTGAATAGCTAGTCATTGTCATTATGTTATGATCGGTGCAATCAGCGCAATATATTTCCCACAAGAGATGCGCCACTGGAGAGAGAAATTTAACATCAAAGTTCAGCTTTAATCCAGCGCAAAAAATGTACTCACTTGACTTCATTTTTTGGCATCTGACCATTGTCTGAGGCTTCTAGGCTGGTCCCCAGGTCTGTCATGTTGTATGTCTCCGACAGTTGTCTCAAAACAGAAGCTTTCATTGTGAATCCAAGTCCTCGTGAAATCAACGAGTTCCAAAGAAAAGAACAATTGATCTAACACTCTTAGGACTGTAGTCGAGATTTTAACTATTCAGTTCTAATTGATAGATCTGGTCAAAATAAACGAGGAGAAAACCACATGCACAATATTCTCGCTTTCATTAAAACCCCAAAGTACCAAATTAAGTCTAAATGGAAGAATCTCACCATAGCAAGAAATCGGATGCAAACGGCCCTAACATCGCTGGAAGAGTGGGCGAACTCATGGCTGGTCAAAATAAACGAGGAGAAAACCACGTGCACAATATTCTCGCTCTCATTAAAACCCCAAAGTACCAAATTAAGCCTAAATGGCAAAATCCTGCAGCCAAACGACAACCCAACCTATCTGGGAGTCACATTTGATCGGCGCATGACATGGAAAAGTCAGATTGAGAGAAACCGAATGAAAGCCAGAGAAAGAATGGCGATCATGAGGAAACTTGCTGGCACAAGCTGGGGAGCAGACGAAGGCATACTAAAGAAACTGTACACTGGAAGAGTGAGACCAGTTCTCGAGTATGGCATCGCGGCATGGACAACAGCAGCGAAGGCGAACTTCGATAAAGTTAACAAACTTAAAAACCAAGCCATGAGAATCATAACAGGTGGCATGAAGTCAACGCCAATTGTAGAACTTGAAAAGATTACAAAACTGCAATCCATGACCGACAGAAGAGACTGCAGAGCCCAGCTGCAGTCAGAGAAACTCCGAAGACTGACGGACCATCCAATGTACCAGAGGCTAAACAATTTGGGAACTGGGAAACTAAAGCGGAGAAACTTTGCAGAAATAGCCAAAGCAAAGATGCACGAAGATCCCATAAACGCACTAACAACACCAAAACCCATCACTACTGTACGAAAACCTACTTGGAGGCAGGATATATTTCCAGAGGTGGTAGAAAATATACCAGGTATTGCAAACAAAAACTGCCAGACCGAAAAAGAAAGGAGAGACACTACCCTAAGCTTCATAACGAAAAGCTACCCAAGCATGGACTGGACCCATGCATACACCGACGGTTCTGTAACAAACACTACACAGAACGGAGGGGCAGGAGCATTCCTGAACCTACCAAATGGCAGAAAAATAACACTGTCATTCGCTACTGGTAAGTACACAAGCAATTTCAGAGCGGAGGCAGAGGCACTGAGGGCGGCAGTGGAAGAAATGGCAACACACAGTGAAAATGAGAGCCACATAGTCTTGCTGACAGATGCTCTCGCCGTAGTCACAGCGCTAAAAAGCCAGAAAAACACTGAGCTTAATGACTTAAGAGCAGCACTCTGCAAACTGTGCCAGCTGTCCGCACCAAAAAGGGTAGTGGTACAGTGGGTTCCGTCACACTGCAACATCCAAGGCAACGAGGAGGCAGACAGACTGGCAAAAGAAGGTGCAAGGCTACCACAAACAGATACCAGTACGACGTACGAAGAGTCAAAACGGCTTATCAAAGCCAGGTACATTACCAAATGGGAAACCGAACATACTGGTTACACCAAAAACGATGCCTATTACCAGTTGAACCGAAGAGAGCAGGTCGTTGTCTTCAGACTTCGCACTGGCCACAATAGACTGAGGTACCACCTATTCAACAAATTGAAGATAGGGTGTACCGACGAATGCCCGTGCGGTACTGGTAAAATGACCACTGAACATCTGCTGCAGAACTGCCCGACATACGGGGATCAGAGAGAGCAGATGTGGCCATTGCCAGTGGAACTGCAAGACAAGCTCTATGGTAGTGGCGAGAGTCTCAGGATGACCGCCGCTTTTTTCGAAAAAATAATGGTTACTGTCTGACTGTGTACGCAGAAGAAGAAGAAGAAGTCAAAATGGCAAAATCCTGCAGCCAAACGACAACCCAACCTATCTGGGAGTCACATTTGATCGGCGCATGACATGGAAAAGTCAGATTGAGAGAAACCGAATGTAAGCCAGAGAAAGAATGGCAATCATGAGGAAACTTGCTGGCACAAGCTGGGCAGCAGACGAAGGCATACTAAAGAAACTGTACACTGGAAGAGTGAGACCAGTTCTCGAGTATGGCATTGCGGCATGGACAACAGCAGCGAAGGCGAACTTCGATAAAGTTAATAAACTTCAAAACCAAGCCATGAGAATTATAACAGGTGGCATGAAGTCAACGCCAATTGTAGAACTTGAAAAGATTACAAAACTGCAATCCATGACCGATAGAAGAGACTGCAGAGCCCAGCTGCAGTCAGAGAAACTCCAAAGACTGACTGATCATCCAATGCACCAGAGACTAAACAATTTTGGGAAATGGGAAACTAAAGCGGAGAAATTTGCAGAAATAGCCAAAGCAAAGTTGCACGAAGATCCCATAAACGCACTACCAAAACCCATCACTACTGTACGAAAACCTACCTGGAGGCAGGATATATTTCCAGAGGTGGTAGAAAATATACCAGGTATTGCAAACAAAAACTGCCAGACTGAAAAAGAAAGGAGAGATACTACCCTAAGCTTCATAAAGAAAAGCTACCCAAGCATGGATTGGACCCATGCATACACCGACGGTTCTGTAACAAACACTACACAGAACGGAGGGGCAGGAGCATTCCTGAACCTACCAAATGGCAGAAAAATAACACTGTCATTCGCTACTGGTAAGTACACAAGCAATTTCAGAGCGGAGGCAGAGGCACTGAGGGCGGCAGTGGAAGAAATGGTGACACACAGTGAAAATGAGAGCCATATAGTCCTGCTGACAGATGCTCTCGCCGTAGTCACAGCGCTAAAAAGCCAGAAAAACACTGAGCTAAATGACTTAAGAGCAGCACTCTGCAAACTGTGCCAGCAGTCCGCACCAAAAAGGGTAGTGGTACAGTGGGTTCCGTCACACTGCAACATCCAAGGCAACGAGGAGGCAGACAGACTGGCAAAAGAAGGTGCAAGACTACCACAAACATATACCAGTATAACGTACGAAGAGTCAAAACGGCTTATCAAAGCCAGATACATGACCAAATGGGAAACCGACATACTGGTTACACCAAAAACGATGCCTATTACCAGTTGAACCGAAGAGAGCAGGTCGTTGTCTTCAGACTTCGCACTGGCCACAACAGACTGAGGTACCACCTATTCAACAAATTGAAGATAGGGTGTACCGACGAATGCCCGTGCGGTACTGGTAAAATGACCGCTGAACATCTGCTGCAGAACTGCCCGACATACGAGGATCAGAGAGAGCAGATGTGGCCATTACCAGTGGAACTGCGAGACAAGCTCTATGGCAGTGGCGAGAGCCTCAGGATGACCGCCGCTTTTTTCGAAAAAATAATGGTTACTGTCTGACTGCGTACGCAGAAGAAGAAGAAGAAGAATTGATAGATAACAACATGCAACACAAACTTATTGTTGAAACTGCATTTTCTTTGGGAAGTTCTGCATTAAAAAATACGAAGTCTCGAATCATATTTTAGTTTACTAACTTAACTTGAACGTTTTTATACTGGTTTAAAAGCCTGAAGAGTCGGTATTCAACCGTTTTCTTTTACATCCACTTGATCTAAAAATAGATATATGCGTTATATCTATTCTTGAATGTATTAATTGACCATGCCTCCGCTATTTCCTGTGAAAATGTATTCAAACATTCACCCCTGTCATACTAAAAAAATATTTCCACATATCTAATCTGGACCTTTCTTTAAAAATGAATGTGTGGCTGTGCCCTCTTGTTCTTGCAGGTGGCAATATTTTGAAAAAATGTTTTTATGCTAATAAATTCTTTCCCTTGATTAATTTTTAATCTTTACTAAATCGCCTGGAATTGTTCTCTTTTCTAGATACTGTAGAACGGTTGTTCTAAGTCATTCCTGATAACTTAGCTCCGGAATCCCACTATCAGCTTTGCCGATTTTCTTTGTATCCTTTATAGCATGTTTATATCCTCTCTACGATAAGGACTCCATACCTGTACACAGTACTCCAATCTAGGTCTAACTAATGCTTTAAACAGTTTGAATTTCACCTCCATGCTCCAATAATATTTATTTTTTTCATAATATTGCATTTGCCTTTTTCACTTCTACCTGTACTTGCTCACTCACCTTACCTGTATGATCTATTATAACCTGGACTTGCTCACTCACCTTACCTGTATGATCTATTATAACCTGGACTTGCTCACTCACCTTACCTGTATGATCTATTATAACCTGGACTTGCTCACTCACCTTACCTGTATGATCTATTATAACCTGGACTTGCTCACTCACCTTATCTGTATGATCTATTATAACCTGGACTTGCTCACTCACCTTACCTGTATGATCTATTATAACCTGGACTTGCTCACTCACCTTACCTGTATGATCTATTATAACCCCTAGGTCCTTTTCCTTTTCTAACTTTCTAATATTGTTCTCTTCAATTTTGTAATTATGTTCCATATTAGATCTACCCGTGTGAATGACTGCACATTTATCTACATTAGCGATGTTGCTACTAGAGAAATGTAACTCTATTGGTACAAGGTTAAAAAAGAATAGATCAACTGTCACCGTCCTAGCACGTTGCACGTTGTAAAAGACGACTAAAGAAGGCTGTGTATGATATTCACTAAATAAAACGGAGCCCTTGAAAAGTGGTCTTTCGGTAAATAAACTGAGGCCTTGAAAAGTGGTCTTTCCCTAAATAAACGGAGGCCTTGAAAAGTGGTCTTCCCCTAAATAAACTGAGGCCTTGAAAAGTGGTCTTTCCTAAATAAACTGAGGCCTTGAAAAGTGGTCTTTCCCTAAATAAACTGAGGCCTTGAAAAGTGGTCTTTCCCTAAATAAACGGAGGCCTTGAAAAGTGGTATTCCCCTAAACAAACTGAGGCCTTGAAAACGTATCTCCAAATAAAACTGAGGCCTTTAAAACTTATCTCCACAAAATAAACTGAGGCCTTGAAAACTTATCTCCACTAAACAAAACTGAGGCCTTGAAAAGTGATCGTTATCCTAAATAAACCGAGGCCCTGAAAACTGGACTTCCGTTACATAAACCAAGGCCTTGCACCGTTATCCTTAAAATGAAACAGTCTTTCCTTGTGTCATATCATGACGCGTAGGTAGGTAATTGCGCGACCCGGTGGCTGGGAGTTCGCTTATAAGGAACGCGTTTGTTGTTACATTGTTACAAGAGGTGGTATATGCCACCTATACTTAACTCCGAGGTCAAAGTACGAGGGTACACACAGGAAAGTGTTTTCAAGAATGGATAAATTACTCTATAACAAGATTTTTCTTTAAATTCAGCAAAAGGGCAAAAGGGCATAGCTACAAATTAACTAAAGAGAGGTCCAGATTAGATATTATATTAGAAATATTTGTTTAGTCAGAGAGTGGTGAATGCTTGGGATGCATTGCCACGGGAGGTACTAGAGGCAGGGACACTTGAATGCATTTAATAATAAATTGGATGCGCATAGCTTTTAGAGAAAGGTAATGTAAATGACACTGGTTGTATACAGACTCTGAAGAGTCTTCTAAACCAGTATAAAGACTTTAAGTTAAAATACTCCAGCTGAGTTGAGTTATCTTTTGAAGACATTTCTTTGGTGGCGGGTTACAGTGGCTCTCTTTATATCCCGAGGAGTACTCCTGGCTATATTGTAATACCACCCTTCTCAGAACGTTCTTTACTATAAGGATTTTAGTGATGATCCCCACCTCGGTCATTCTGATATGACACAACTTGCACCAATTACCTGAAAGATGTCGTGAGATGGGGGAGAACTTGATCAATATGTTTCAACTGATCCTGCATGTTCTTAGCTTCCATGGATATTTGAAAATGAAGTGGCTCAGATCAATCATGACTTAGACTTGCAGAATCAAAGAGAGCAGAGAAAATCTACTGACCGTTGAGAACAGAAGCTGAAACACAATACGTAACCCAAATATATGGGTTTAAGGTTGGATCGCATGCTCATACATGGAATACACTGCCTGGAAACAAAACGGAAGATACACGCGAGAAATAATATCAATCGAAAATGTATTGGTACAACATGGGAGGGGGGGGGGGCACCGCTTATCCGCCTAATATCATCACTCGCTCTGTGTGTTTCTGTAGGTGGGTAGGATTGAAAAACCTCTGCATTTATCAAGCGTATTCATACAACAATAAATTAGACTGGTCGGATAATCACAGTGTGCCTAAAACCGACTTCAACTGAACACAATATTCATCATAAACAACATGCTGCCACCTGGGAAACGAAACAATGTAGCATTGGCGATCCACACACAAAAAATAAGTTAACGACCCAGGGATCCCAGTACAGTGCATCATCATCTAACATGTCCTTTGCAGAACGTCTCTCCCATCACAGCTAGTCTGAAAGGAATTCGATCTAGAGAGTCATGCCCAAGGATACCTTGAAAACTTGAAGCCATCGCCTTCTTGGTCTGGCTCTGCTTCTCTTGTCCGGCCCCGTACCTTCCATTACCGTCCTCTCAAGACGGTTTGTCTTTTATTGTGGCTAAAGTATTTCAATTTTCTGTTCTGATGAAATGTATGTACCAGTTCTCCTCTATGCCCAACTTGTATCGAATGTCTGCATTCTTATTTTTTTCTTCTCATGGTATTTTGAGAACCCTTCTACAACATCCCGACTCGAATGACTCAATTCGCTTTCTTAAGGTTTGGGTAACTGTCCATGTTTCGCTGACGCTATCCTGGCGCAGGGAAAAAAACAGGTTCTCAAAATGTATACTTCCGTTGGTTTGGTCGTATTCTGCCTCAGTGTTTTCAAGTTCTGTGGCATCTGCATTATCAATCTCCTTCTGGAACAGCGCCCAATAACGACGAAGTTTCTTACAATCAGCATGGACTCTACAGACTAGTCGTGGAAAACGCAGTATCGAAAAATGGATTGAACTGACTCGGTTATCCTGAACCGAGCTACGAGAGGATTCCGTATTGACAGCCATTGGTATCAACAACATGTAAGTCACTAAATAGACTTCCAACTGGTGTAGACCCGATTCAGGAAAAACTTAAAAAGATGGGATTACAGGAATGATAAGGCTACATGGATGACGAGACACAATACTGTGCAGAGTTCCTCAATTAGGGTCAGCAGTGTGTCTGGAATACCCACACATTGGATGGGTCCTTCACAGAGCGTGCCTTTCCACAGAATCAAAGGCAGCTTGTCAGTCAAGGTATGCGACTGAGAGGAGCGGTTAAACTCACGAAGCAGTTCCGTGTGCAGGCAGAATGCGAGAATGGCGTCAATAGTGGAGCGAGTTGCGGAAAATTATGAATGTTGGGGGCGAGGTACTTGCTTCTTAATTCATCCCAAACAAAAATAATAAATATTTGTATCACCAAACTTGAGGTAGTGACGTCACAGAATAGGCCATATTTTTTCAATAGTTGGTGTCAAATAATCTGCGAGAACAGACGAGAAATTCAGCTTCCGCTTATGCCTGCCGTCCTAGTAATGAATGTCTGGAATCGCTCAACGTTGGTCCAACGGTGGCATCCCGTTTCTACAGCAGAATGGCATTATCCATGCTCTCATACGTTGTAATAACAACCATTTTATCTAACCCTAACATTATTGATAACCCTAAGCCTAAACATAACACTAATTCGAACTATAGCCCTAACCGTTAGCAAAACTGAACATGACCATCTTGTCTACACTTCTATCGGTATCTAAGTCTTTACTTGTAAATATATAAAAATTATATTGACCTGTCCTCCTCTTAACCCGAAATCAAATTACCTGTTTCGCACTATGGGGTGGGGGCATGGAACTCTGTTTGGGGTGAATTAAGACTGAGTATCTGCAGTACATTATGTTTTCCAAACTGAATTGACCAATGTGTGATTATATTACAGATTTTCACATGAAATACACACATAACTCCGTACACTCGTTGTTAATTACGATATGTCTACTTCAATATATATACCCGATTCACAGAGATCATTCTGATATTAGCGTGTTCATAATGCGGTGGTTCTCAAAATTTTGCCTCCATTGTTTCACCTTTATTCAGAACATCATTTCCTTCGTTCTCAAGATAGTCCAACTCAGAGGATCACCATACACTGATGAACAGTGGTCCCAATTAAAACCTTAACATCGCTCCCGTGTTGAGATCATTTGCAATACTGAGCATGTCCATCTCTGGCGTGAATCTATCTAAATAAATCCGTAATCAGGCCACCATTAATGGTGTCTCTATAAAGCTTACTCAGGAATGGGTGCTGGCCATTGTTATACGTGTTTTTTCTGTTCTTCTTTTCTTGTGAAGTTTGGAAGGTTTTTGAGTTAGCTTTATAAACTAAGGAAGCGGAAAAGTCATGAAAATATTCGATGGAAAGCGAACAGGTGCATTTAAACTTCGGCCAAATATGAATGGATACATGAACTATTGTTTCAAATATGAATGGATACTTGAACTATTGGGTCAAATATGAATGGATATATGAACTATTGTTTCAAATATGAATGGATACATGACCTATTCGGTCAAATATGATTGGATATATGAACTATTGGGTCAAATATAAAGGGACACTTGAATTATCTTTCAACTGCAATTATTTCGGCATGTTGTTCCTCGCCACCTTCGCTTGTGATGGACGACTTTTATTATTAATATTATTAGATTTTCAAAGTACCGATAAGGGAAACTTGAGTCCCCCTATTCAATGCACTTCTAGGTCTCAAAACGAAAAATGAGCGCATATTTGATACATCCCGACCATAAACTAGCATCACATCGCTTCATCTTCTCAGAAATAACATCCTTAAGAACATTAATCTCAATCCCTCACAAAAATAAAACATACGAAACATTCAAAACCACCACAAAGCTCTTTGCGTTGTTAATTACGATATGTATCCTAATTTTCTTATGGTAGCCCGTTAACCTAGTTTAGAGATGTCCATTCCGAGTGACAGGCCTACACACTAGGAACAATTACTGTATGAGCTAAAGAGTTCACGACAGTTCTAGATATTCGGGGGCAAAAACTGTCTCGATGAAAGATAATTTTTTAACTGAGTTTTCGGTGGCGTAACTACATCAAATATGGATTTAGAACGCCCTTGAGACCTAGCCCAGAGCGGGTATAGGAAAGAAGTGGTCAGATGAAGTGAGTAATCGGGAAATTTATGATCTGTTTTGTAAGAATATAGCTTCATATTTTGGATTGTTTAACAATTGACATTTTGTTTTCGGTTGTCCAACAATTTGACCTTACATTTTCGATTATTCAAGAATTTGACTTCTTATTTTCTCTCATAGATAACACGGCCGTCTCATACATAGCAAAGGAAAGATAAAAAGTGAGAATAGGAGTGCTGCTAATCTATTCAATCAGTACGTTGGCACAGTCTACACAAAAAAAGACTGCTCAAAGATCCCAAAGCCTATAGCTATTTTTTAAAGGGACGTGAATACAGTGGGATTAAGTTCAACCTGCATTACGCAGAAAATGGTTTTTAATAATTGGAGGGAATGAAAGTGAATAAATGTCTAGGTCAAGATGTTATTCCTCCAAAATTGCTGTTTGAAATTAGTCTAGTTAGCTAAACCATTGGCTATATTATGTCATCACTCACTTGCGAAAGATAATGTTCCAAGGGATTGGAAAGATGCAGGAGTGATCCCCTTATTCAAAATGGGAAAAATATTTGATCAAGCAAATTATAGGCTGGTTGATTCGTTCGTTTTGTGTGTTTTCTTCCGTCCGATTATCCTGGAATGGACATTGGCTATATGAATAGCACTACGCTTAAACAAGTGTCATATTTCACAGTCTAGTTCACACGGCTGAACTTCGCGCTCTTCGCCCTAGCTGAAAACAGCGTCAGCTTTGTTGTATGAAATTTAGACAACTATAATGAACTGCCACCTGGAGAGAGATGGGCTTCGTCAGGTGTGTAGCGGCCAAAGACACACCGTTGTTGTATAGCGGGAGCGGGTACTACAAACTGTAATAACGTTGCCTCAACGACCTTCTAGGTTATGGGACTGATGATGATGAATTAGTAAAATGTTAGTCAAAAATCACAAAAAAACTGTAATGCATTTAGGCAAGTTTAATCTAATCATAAATAGTCAGCATGGGTTTACCAAAGAGAAAACGTGCTTAACAAATCTATTAGAATTCATGGAGGAGGCTACCCAAATGATATATGGAGACTAACAAGTGAATGTTATTTATCTAGATTTTGCAAACGCAGTTAATAGTTTCTCATCAAAAATTGTTTAGGAAGTTATAATCACATGGAGTAGGTGGGGAAGTTGCCAAAAGGATTAAAAATTGGTTAACGGGAAGAAGACAGAGTGGGCATACATAATTAGTACTCAGAGTGATGAGACGTCAAAGGTGGAGTGCCGCAGGATCAATTATGTTCTTTATATATTTATATATATACGATTTGGAAATTGATATCGGATCAATGGTTTCAAAATTCGGAGATGACACAAAACTATACAGTAGTTTCTCATCTAAATCAAAAGTGGATATATTGAGGCCGGATTAAGATACAATTCGATAATTGTCTGTGAGCTGGCAAATGGAGTTTAATGTAGATAAATGTATAGTCATCAACATGGGTAGATCTAATAAGGAACATAATTGGAGAATGTGAGAGAACAATAAAAAATATATAGAAAAAAAGGCACCAGATGTCGCAGCTTCGCTGTAAACTACGACACACATAACGTATTTTGTCAGGACGAACGTCGATGAATATACATTTTTTCTTTGCCTGATTGAAAGGGTGAAGATTGTTTCCTGAGCTACCACGATGTGGTGGTATCCTGGTCAGCTAGGATTCGCTGATCTTGACTTCAGCAGTCAGTTATGATTCGCTGGTCTTGACATTATCAGCCAGCTATGATTCGCTGATCTTGACATTATCAGCCAGCTATGATTCGCTGGTCTTGACATTATCAGCCAGCTATGATTCGATGATCTTTACATTATCAGCCAACTAGGATTCGCTGGTCTTGACATTATCAGCCAGCTATGATTCGCTGATCTTGACAGTATCACCAATTTAAGAGTCAGACACTTTGACCTTTCCAGCCTGCTACGAGTTGCCAGCTTGCACTCAGCTGATTCACTGATGCGTGTTCAACTCCACTCTTCTACAATATGATGCAGAAGTTTATTTTTATTTTTATTGTTGATTATAGGTCCTATGTCTAACCTTTTTTCGTCCAATATCACATGCATGTCTGGGAAGAGAAGAGTCGTCAGAGACAGGGTAAAACATCCTGATCGAATCCACCCCCGCATGTCGCTATTCGTGCCCCTTAAAACAGGCGATTTCACCGCAGAAGGGCAAATGAGGCAGAGATCGACACTGCGATCCCCATAGGGGTGAGCTTATTGAAGAATCTTGCGTGGCACTACAGCCAGGAAGGAGGGCGATGGTTCACATTTTCAAGTACGTCTCAGTATATAAGATGATCCACTGCAACCCGCTACTTAAGAAACGTCAAGACGATTTGCAAAATAAATTAAGAACAATAATATCAGAATAGAAGAAAAAGAACGAAAAACCAGAAGCAAAAGAAAACAAGAAAAATTAGAAGATTCAGACAAATGCAAATAAAAAGACAAAGAAAAAGACAAAGAAAATCCAAGAAAAAGACCAAGAAAAAACCCAAAGAAAAAGACAGAAAAATGAAAAAGAAAACGACAAAGAAAAAGACAGACAAAGAAAAAGACAAAGAAAAAAGAGACAAAGAAAAAGAAAGACAGATAAAAAGGTAAAGTAAAAACAGACAAAGAAAAAGTCAAAAAGATAATTAAAAAAAGAAAAAAAAAGAAAAAAGATAAAGGAAAAGAAGAAAAAGGCAGAGAAAGAGACACAAAAAAAAAAAAAAGAAAGAGACAAAGCTAAAGACAGACAATGAAAAAGACCCCCCAAAAAAGTCAAAGAAAATGACAAAGAAATAAACAAAATAAAATGACGAAAAAGAAAAAAGACAAAGAAAAAGTCAGACAAAGAAAAAGACAACGAAAAAGACACACGAGGAAAATGACAAAGAAAGAGACAGAAAAAGATACACAAAGAAAAATACAGACACAGAAAAAGACACCAAAAAAAAAAAAGACAAAACAGAGCCACTGTAACCCGCTACTAAAGAAACGTCATCAAGACGTATTTCAATATAATTGAACAACAATAATGTCAGATACCAGCCAATTAATTTATTCTTCGCTTTCCTGTCGAGTCCCGGGAACACAAACAACTATATATTTGCCCAAGGATACCACCTCACAAATCATGTCTCACCTTTGTGTTTGCATCACATGATAATCGTGGAGACACACCTGTCCGAGATACCAACAGGAGGTTAGTAACATAAGCTTTATGGAACTCGGCTCGTCATTTGTAACAATGGACAGATAAGTGCATGTGGAATTTAAATAGATGAAATGTAAGGCAAGTGGCTATCAAAATCGAGCGAAGCCACAAGAAGGTGCGGTTTTCGAATCGCGCAAGTATCAAGCGTCCCTTAGTTTTAAGCAAGGAAAGACCGGCGTTTATATATGATGGACGATGGATGGTTGGTTGGTTATTGTTTGGTTGGTTTCTGATGCCCACAATTGGTTGGTAACCCTTTTGTTCGCCCTGAAAAAGACTGAACTTGTGGCAGATTACAGTAGCTTTCTTGACATTCCGAGCGTGCTGATGAAGGTGGACCTGGTTCCTCCAAGCGGCTATGCAATGCTTGGCTTCATCTCCGTGTCCCTCACTACTACGGGGATCACGTCTAACCTCACCTTGTTAGCCAGACTGTTGTCCTCAACAACAGCCCGTTTCCAGGACGACCAACAAGGAGGTCAGGCGAGGGTCTTGATCTGTATATTATCTCCCGAACCTGGCTAACATTGTCCGATCAGTGTGTTTTGCCTGACCAGACGTTAGCCTCATCGTCCCTGGTTGGTTATTAATCAAGCAGCTTATGGGCCTTTGTCCTTTGGCCGATTCCTATTTAGTAATATCTACAAGTTAGCTGTTACTTACATGGCACGGGAAATTACTCTCTTCTTACTTCACTCTGTTTCATTTGACTCTGTCCTACAATCACATCCTTGCACAACTCTCACGCGCGCCCTCAGGGTGAGTCTCTTCCTTTGCACTTTGGTTGGGCTGGCTTCTGAGAGCGCACAAATATCATAGGTACATACAGACGCACACATACATCCGAGCACTGGTTTGTGGTCTTAATATCGCCCAGTTGACTACGGTCTAGAGTGGAATAGGCGAGCTTCCGTCAGTAGAAACTAGTGAGGCAAACACATAAAATAAGAAAAAATAATACAAGCTCTTGTTTATTCCATACAGGGTGTTTCATTTGTCTGGTCTGGGAAGAAGAAGCTCTTCCCTAAGACGGCCAAGTGCCACGCTCTATACACGATGGTGTTCAACTGTTTCGTGGGGCCGACGATACAGCAGAGACCAAATAACTGGTCCCTTGTGTCAGGGTCAGTGGAACATAACTGACCATGACCCTTGTCCACCGTCAAATGGGGACTTTGGAAATACATTGAAACCTCGCAGACTGACTAAGATATAGGGATCGAACAGGGAAGACACCACCAGTCACTGCTTCGCTGTAAAGTACATCAAAACTTTCTTTTTGTAATCTAGCGCCGAAGAAGTAGTAGAAGAGAAAGACCAAATCTAAGGAAAAGACAAAGGCAAAGACAAAGGAAAAGAAAATGCTGAAGACAAAAAAAAAAACGCAAAAATAAAGAAAAGGCAAGGACAAAGACAAAAAGAAAATGTAAAGAAAAAGACAATGGCAAAAGCAAAGAAGTGAAATAGGCAAGGAAAAAGACAAGGAAGAAGATAGGTAAAAGACAAGAAATTAGACAAAGACAAAAGAAAAAAAAAGGTAAAGAAAAAGACAGAAAAAAACAAGCCATCAACAAAAACAAAAAAGGAAAGTCTAAGCGAGACAAATACATCAAATTACGGTTCCCCCCCCCCCCCCATGGTCTAAATTAGTTAGGGAGCTGACTTTGGTGGCAGTAGCAACTGCATCCTCGCCGAGAATAGATTTGTCAGTACAGTAGACCTTGCCAGGAGTCTCGGTTGATCGCCTCTCTGCGAGTTAGTGTCATAATACAAGTTGTTCATTTCCTGAAAATTTGAGTCACGTGGCCAGGGAAGATTGTGACGTGTCTGGTAACCTCATTCGTGTAAAAACAATTGCCAACAAAAACGCTAACTCAATTCACCAGAGAGTTCCATGGGTTCCAAGCATAGGTATTTGACAGCTGATGACTGAAGCGGGACATTCAATTTCAGGGATTGGGGAGGAACAGGGCAAGATAATTGTATTTTATATAAAGAAGTAAACAATTAGACAAAGATAGATGTATAGAAAAGATGGTTATTTTGAGTTGTAAAAATGGATGCTTGTCAGCTCTTGAGACCAGCAGTACAAACAACGATCTGCCTGTAGGCCTTGTGTGAGCCTTGCAGCCAAGTGCCTTGACTCACAGGAATGTCCTGTCAACATTGTGCCTTTTGACATCTCCATCTATTCTGTCGTTGAGACAAAGACAACAGTATAACATGATTGTTATTGTATCGTCTGACAGCATGGATAATGGCATGACAGCATGGATAATGCCATGACAGTATGGATAATGTCATGACTGCATGGATAATGCCATGATTGCATGGATAATGCCATGACAGCATGGATAATGCCATGACAGCATGGATAATGCCATGACAGCATGGATAATGCCATGACAGCATGGATAATCCCATGCTGATGTAAAAACCGGGTGCTATTCTCCGTATCATGAACCAACGTTGACAGATTTCAGAAATTCATTGCTGATTTCAAATAAGACGGCAGGAAAAAGCGGAAACGAAAGCAGAAATTCGCGGAAGCAGAATATTTGACACCCCTTTAACAGTTAAAAAGTGGCCTATTCTGTGAGGTCACTACCCCCAAATCTGGTACTAGAATAGATGTCTGGTGTTAAGAATAAATATTTTATTTATTTGGGGTGAATTAATGGACAAAAACCATGTTAACAGATTGATTCAGGATTCCTCATTAGTTGGGTAGGATAAAACCAAGTTTAGGGTTGGACCTACGATCCGGCAACAAATACTCGGCAATTCTTCCCATCACGTGCCATCATATGCAGACACACTCACCACCACAAATTCCTGTTAGCAATCAAACCTTCTGTCGCTTTATGTATTCCTAATTTGATATCTATATCAGTAACTCTGTATTACTGTCTATATTACTACCAATCTCTATGAATTCCCGTTAGCAATCAAACCTTCTGTCGCTTTATGTATTCCTAATTTGATATCTATATCAGTAACTCTGTATTACTGTCTATATTACTACCAATCTCTATGAATGAATCTACTTTTTGTAGCTTTGTGTCTCCCAGAACAATCTGATTGTCTTTTATCAATCATTAAAACACACTTAACAAAAAAGGCGGTCACCAATGATACTATATCTACTATCCTGAAGACACGTGACTAAGATAGTCTCTAGTTACTCGGAATCGACAGTCCTGATCTTTACGAAATTTATATTTTTCTGTACATTTTCTTTTCTTTTTTCATTGTCTAATTTCTTGTCTTTTCCTTTTCTTCTTTGTCTTTGTCCTTGCCTATTTCATTGTCTATGTCTTTATCTTTTTCTTTGCTTTTGCCATTGTCTTTTTCTTTACATTTTCTTTTGTCTTTGTCCTTGCCTTTTCTTTGTCTTTGCGTTGTTCTTTGTCTTCGCCACTTTCTTTTCCTTTGTCCCTGTCTTTTCCTTCGTTTTTGTCTTCTACTTTTTCTTCTGCTTTACGTTACTAAAAGAACGTTTCGTTGTACTTTACAGCGAGGCATTGATATATGCGCCTTTCGGTAGGACACATCCGATTTCAGCACAGCAGTTTGGGAAGTGGTGGCGTCTTTCCTCTTCGATCCCTATATCTTAGTCAGTCTGCGAGGTTTCAGTCTATTTCCAAAGCATTCAAAAGTATCTCCTTTGAAGTGTATGGTATCCATATATAATACTTGGATGGGTTCATATCTGAGTTTTGAGATTCGTGCAGCGAAAACCGTTCAAATAATGAAGCGGAGGCCGAGGCCATAAAAACAGTAGTTTTGATTTTGCACCAAAAAGTTTGACTTGGGAAAATTGATGATAAATAATGTGATTTTTAGTGACCAAGTCGGTTCTGGGGGCGCTGAAGCACAGCACATACAACATACAGAAGATTTCTTGGTGGGGAGGGCGATCAGCAACATCATCATTGCCCAGGAAATGAGAGGCTGACAGATTGGCAAAAAAGGAGCCTCCGAGCAACAAATGGATAGACCCTGCAGTAACCAAGTAAAACGAATTATTAAGAATAATAGTAGAAAATATGGATGAACAGGTGGGCGATAAGAACAACGGGTCGCAGTATATTTAGCGAAATGTCACAGGAAAAAAAGTAATGACATAAACAAACTACACATAAGAGATCAAAGTCTCATCTTGCAGTTCCGAACAGGACACAGCAGAGGCAAAAGCCACTTGAACCGCATCAATCCCCAGCAGCTGCCCGTGTGCAGATATTGCTCTCACTCTGATGAAATAGTTCCACGCCTACTCATTGAGTGCAAGACACTTGCGGACATGAAGAAGAGCTTTTAAGCACTGCCGACAATTGCCAACACACTGGACGGAGCAGTGAAACAACCGAAGAAGACCTGTATCTATATAAGAATGGCATTGGGTTGTCAAGAGCAGCTATGGGACAACAACAACAGGTGTCTTTATTGTCATAATCTTAGTTTTTATTCTCTATGTACCCTTTTACCTATTTTTAGTGACCATTCAGTAAGTTTATTTATTGTCATAATCTTATTTTTTTTCCTCTATGTACCCTTATACCTATTTTTAGTGACCATTCAGTAAGTGTATTTATTGTCATAATCTTAGTGTGTATCCTTTGTGTGCCCTTTTACCTATTTTCAGTAACCATTCAGTAAGTTTATTTATTGTATTTCACCTTTGCATGTTGTTGTGTGACAGAAGAGCCAAGACATCTGCAAAGTCCAGATCATCAAATCTTTTCGTTAAAAGCCATTGAATTCCACTTTCGTATGTGAAAGTCGTGTTCTTGATTCAACAGCGAGCAGACAGAGCAATATAGACAAGAGCTAGTCCTGTCTCAGCTAGTTGAAGTACTAGGTTTAATCATGTCAATCCCATCAGAGAACAGTACCGAAAAGGAAAAGCAAACCGTCTACTTACGTGATCTTATCCATGAACTATTGTACCATTGCTCCTGTATCCACTGCCAGATTGTATCCATATTTATCTCCAGAACACTTTTCTCAGATAGCCACAGACCCAGACCAACAACTCGACTTGTGTAGTAGTGACAGCTCTTTTCAGCCATAACTGACTTTAGGATTGTGCGACCTTGGAATGGTAACTCTCTCCTGAGTTTTACGTTGTTTTTTAAATAACCAGTTACATTTCTCTAAAATAAGTGCCAGTCCTGTTCAATTATCTCGGTTCACAATCTAAAATAATCATATGTATTTCCCACACGAAACCGGCAGCCTTCTCGCATTAAAGTACAGTCTATCCATGGCCTAATTTAGATCTACAGTATACTGTGATCTATCCCTAAAAAAAAAATAATTTATTATTAAGAATAAATCCATGCTAATTGGCGTAAACAAATCCTCTCGGGGAAAGTCCGCCTCTCAGACGTGGCAATGAGCACTGCTCACCAATGTCCAATGTGATAATATGTTCATGCATTTTTGCCTTAAGACAAAAGTGTGTACAACACACACGTGATCTATCTATGACGATTTCCTCGCCCGTAAAAGGTTACTCCTGGCTGAACATGCCCTACTGTTTGACTCAGTCGTGCTCCTAACGGAGCATAAAATCGACCTCGCATGTTGCTCTCCGCCTGGAATGAGGTTAAAATCTGAAGAACTTGGCTGATTATTGTTGCGATGGTTTCTGTTGCAATTTACTTTGCATGATGAGGATACTACTATCTTTAAGCACATCCCTCTTTAGCTGGTTTTCTTACTAAAATGGAAGAATAAAGGAAGGTGGCACCATAACAGATACATCTATCGGGGATGAAGCGTTGGAGACTTCATTGTACTAATCTACAACTTGTTCATGAGGTGGCGTGGACCGTTCACGTTACTTAGTCTTAGTCGACCTGTACTTCTACAAGGGCATACGCTCCTGTACAGGTCCCAGCTCTAGTGTGAGCTGGATGTAGCCAGGATGGATAACTAATGTGCGAGTCAATCTTAATAGACTCAAACACTAGAGAAAACTAGACACCCAGCCTGTTAGGCGTCATCTATGCTGCTTTTAACAAATCACCTAACCATGGCCGATGTTATGCCATATCACACAGTTAGTCGCCTCTTACGGCATGCTCTATGTGGGGCAGTGGTGCTATTCTTGTCCTTGTCCTACACAAAGACCATGGCGAATCACTCGGGACAACTAGATGTGTCAGGTCTTAAGACGCCGATATCGCAGCCTCGCTGTTAACTACTACAGACGTCACAACATCCTTTCCATGACGAACGCTGAAGAAGAAAAGGGTGTCACGTGGCGGGTTTCAGTAACTTTTCTCACATCCTGAGCGGGCTGATGAAGGTTCTCCTGGTTGTGCTATGCATGACTTCATCTGCGTGTCGCTCACCACTACGAGAACCACATCGGTCTCTACCTCGTTAGCCAGACTGAATCATTCTGTTTCCAGGGAGAACTGCATGGAAGTGAGATGGGGGTCTTGGTCAATATGCTTACCTGATCATGGCTAACATTGTCTCATCAACATATTTTACCTTACCAGACATTAGTCTCCTCTCCGGGCGATGACAATATTAGAAAGTCATCATGGGGAAGTGATGGGGCTCGAAAGTCTACAAAAAACAGCTCATCTAGGAGAAGGACAACTCTGATTTCAAACCATCTGAAGCCTTGTAGATAAGATACTGGTGTACCTTGTCGGGTTTTGTCAGATGTGGCTGTGCAACCTGTTTTCTGATAACTCTGAAAGTCTACCAAACCTGATAACTGACGATGTGCGAAAGAGCACACACAAGATGCCTTATCCTAGAGCAAGGACAGACAACCTCAGCTGAGTGTTGTGACAGGGTAGATCAGGCCCTTAGCCTTGGTTGGCGGCTGATCTGTGTGAAGCCACGACAGACGAAGTTAGAACATTGCTCTGCTGATCATGGAGCTTCTGCAGCTTGCCAAATGCATTGGTATCACCTTCCCCTTGGAGCAAAGAAGGCAGACCGAGAGAGGAACCAAACTGCATCGGCAACACATGGTATCTATATTTCTGCCGGGCTTGTGCTAAAAGCACAATTACTATCGTCTGACAAGACGAAAAGAGCTAATGATGGAATGAAGAGACCGGGGACTGGACTGCAATAAGGGCAAGAGGAAGACAACGGATAGAATAGTCTGGAGTTCTTCTGACAAAACTGTACACACCAAGGTATAGAAGGAACGACTAAGTAAGTAAGGTAGAAAACTCTACACCCCATGGTTAAGAAGAACGACTAAGTAGAAAAAAGTGCCACTCCAACTCATTGTTGGGGGACTAAGCGGACACTAATAGTTGGAGGGACATCAGCACGTGACGTTTCGTGTCCATCAATTGTCAGGCATGCGTACTACGTCATTTGATCATTGGTATTTCCTTAGAAAAGCAGTAGATGTGACGTTCGTGAAAGATGTTTGTTGCCTACATTCAGTATTATATATTTTGTTCCCGAGAGACACTTTCTTTCTGGTGCTCTTCCTGAAAAAGACATTGTGTCATAGTTAACAGTGTGGCTGCAATATCTGCGCGTTTATACCCACACATCAGTTTCAGATGGCTTTTTTTTTAATACTAGATTTGCATTCGAACCGCAATTCATATTCTCTCAGCAAAACTACACTAAGATCAGTTAAATGAAGCTGTTGGAAAAGGTCCGTGCACCATAAGGTGGAGAGAAGGCTCTCGCACTGGATAGGATATACGTTAAGGAAATTAGCTAAGAGCATTACAAGACGATCTCTGTTCTAGAATCCACAGAACGAGAGAAGTAGAGTAGAAGGGGAGAAGTTCAAACGAATGCCTGATCACCCAATATATGACAGGATAAATCGCATGGGAAGAGGGAGATAAAGAGAAACCACTTCATATCAAAAACAAAAGAACTTGCAAGAGCAGACCAAACACATAAGCCAGGCAGTGGTTAGAGACCTGAAGCAAACGTCTCAAATCCCACCATGGAAAAAAGCCAAGTCCCCTGAGATGGTAGAAACCATAGAGGTAATAGGAAAAAAAATGGAACTCAGACAGATTTAGAAAGGGAATTTATTACATAAGAATATCTTAGGAGAGTATCAGGTCAGATCAGGTCATCCCGTAACCGGTAAGGTCGTTGGGGCACACATGAAGACATCCTCACAACACCACGTCACCCTTCTCTGTCAGATACCGCTGCCTGTGACTCTTCTGGTCAAAGATTGGTCCATTCTTTTATGTTGTCCTCCCATCTCTTTTTGGGACGGCCTCTTCGTCGTCTGCCATGCACCTTTCCGTGGAGGATTGTGTTTGCAAGACCATTTGATCTCGATATGTGACCGTACCAAGCGAGTTTCCTTCTTTTGACAGTTGCCAAGCGGTCTTCGAAAGGCTCTATTGCTGTTGTAATTCTATCTCGTATTTCCTCATTTGTAACTCGATCTTCGTACGTGACGTTTAAAAGTCTTCGGAAACATCTCATCTCCAAGGCCTGTATCCTTCGTTGAAGGTCAGCTGTAACTGTCCTTGTCTCACAAGCATAGAGGAACATTGACAGGACCAGTGTACGCATTAATCTGATTTTCGTGCATAGTGCTAACCGTTTATCTTGCCAGATTTTGTTAAGCTGTGCAAGCGCCGCTATTGTCTGTGCTATTCTGGCCAACACCTCACATTTCATCCTTCATCACTGACAATCAACCCAAGATATTTAAAACGGGCAACCACTTCGAGTTCCTGACCGTTAGCTTTTATCATGCCGTTGAAGCCCTTGGCGTTGTTGGTCATTAATTTTGTCTTTCCAGCGTTTATCTCCATACCGTAGTCAAGAGCTGTTTCATCGAGTCTTCTGACCCATTCCTGGAGTTCTGCTTCTGAACCCGCCAATATCATCTGCAAAACGAAAGTTGGTAATCGTTCGGCCCCCTATCTTGACAGTACCAACGTGACCTCCAAGTGCCTCACTCATAATTCCCTCAAGGAATATATTGAAAAGAGTTGGAGAGAGTGTACACCCCTGTCTCACACCAACTGATGTGCGAAACCAGTCCCCTCGCCTCTCATTCACAAGAACTGCGCTGGACACCTTGTCATACAGGTGTTCAAGGACCGTTATAATATTTCCGTTGATTTTATACATCCTCATGGTTGCCAATAGCGCTTTATGCCATACCCTATCAAACGCCTTCTTAAAATCAACAAACACATGATACAGTGTTTGCTGCTGTTCTAGATATTTCTCGCTTAGCATTTCTAGCTTAAATATCTGTTCTGTAGTGCTTCTTCTCTGTCTGAACCATGCTTGCTCCTCGGAAATGATGTTCTCTGCTTGGGATTTCAATCGATCGAGGATTAATCTAAACATGACTTTGCTAGGGTGGCTGATGAGGCTTATTGTTCTGTAATTTTGGCACAGCTTTAGGTTTCCAGACTTATGTAACGGTATAACCATTTATTTCGTCCATAGGTCCGGCCAGTTTCCTGTCGCCTATATTTTGTTGCAGATGTGTGTCAGGCCTTCCACCACTACCTCTCCACCTGCCTGTAAGAGCTCTGCTGGTATATTGTCCACGCCGGCCGCCTTCCCTCTTCTCAATGTCTTTACCGCTGCAGTTACCTCTTCCTTCGTTATCAGTTGGTTATCCTCTATATTTGTTGGTGTTGGGGGGATTGTTTTCTCAGGTTCGTTTCGTCCTTCATAGTTATATAGCTCGGAACAGTACTCTGTCCATTGTGCCAGTATGTCATTTTCCTCAATAAAGCAATAGCCGCTTTTGTCCTGGATCATTAAAGTTCTTGCCTTGTCTTGGTGTTACCAGTTCTTTGACAACCTTGTATGCTCCTTTAGCATAATTTATGTTAGGAGAGTATACTCACCAGAAACATGGATACACATATATACAGATGGCTCATCTATCAAAGCCACATCCAATGAAGGTGGAGGGGTCTATTACAGACTAAGGAATGGAGAAGAAAAAACTTGAGTATTAACAACGGGAACATACTCCAATAACATCAGTGCAGAAGCAGAGACACTGAAGGCCGCAGCTGAGCTTGTAATCCAAGATAAAGAAAACCAAGAAAACATAGTATTCCTGACTGATGCCGGATCAGTATTAGCAGTTCTAAAACAACACAAAGATGAAGATCCTGAGCAATGTATATTCTCCCTGACACAGCTTTCAGTAGAACACCTAAGGTTGGTCATACAATGGATCCCATCCCACTGCAATATTGAAGGCAATGAAGCTGCAGACAAACTAGCAAAGTGTGGGAGAGCATCCCCACAAACAGACCTGAGTATCACATATAATGAAGGCCAAGACCATAATTAAAGTCAACTTCAGGAAAAAATGGACTGATCAACACCATGACTTCAGAAAATAAGACAGCTACTTTAACTTAACTAGAGAAGACCAGGCCATCTTCAGACTGAATACTGGACATAATAGACTCAAGGGTCATCTTTACAACAAAAGGAAGATTGAGACAGATGACAGGTGTCAATGTAGGGAGCATATCATGACCGTGGAACACATCCTGCAAAGCTGCACGCTCACGCAGGAAAAAAGAAAACAATACTGACCTCAAGATACAGATAACAGACAAAAGCTGTATGGAGATAAAACAGCCTTACAAACAACGGTGTCCTTTGTAAGAGAAACCAGGACATTGATATGAGGACGAACAAAGAAGAAGTAGAAGAAGAGGGATCAAGATGCTGAGCAGCACATGAGCTGCAGCAGTCAGTGACCCATAGCCGACTGATAGCTTCAGGGTCAGGAAATCAGAGCTGCTTAGACTCTTCTACATCTCCACGTGGTGATCCTGAATAATAGGCTGCAACAGTGCAGACTGGCTAAGGAGAAGGGATCGAAGAGGGAAGGCTAACCCGGTACCAAAAAAAATGCCTGCTGAAGTCGGATGTGTCAGACCGAAAGGTGAAAATATCGCAGTCAAGCTGTAAACTAGTGATACAACGCATTCCGTTCTCCAGACTACATCCTGGTACTTGTAAATCCCAGTTCAGGGCTTGGTAGCGAGAAATTGAGAACCAACACAGAAGAAGAAAAGATAGAAGGCAACAGACATGGAGAAGACAGCTGGAAACAAATATAAATGAAACAGAAAAGCTGTGAACAGCTGGAACACTTGTCACACGGCAGAGAGAGTCGGTACCCATTTGTTGAAGACATGTGCTCCACAGGGGACTGAAATGTTGTGATTGAAGATATATTTGTCTTTCTAAGTCTTGTTTTTATTCTTTAACCTCAGAGTTTTCATACATTTTATTAAAGATTTGAGAAAACATATATGGGAAAGCAGATATCGATGTTAAACAATTTATAAGTGAAAATGTTCAGGATTCTGGCGCTATCATTTATACTCATAGATCTGTTCTATGCAGTAAGAAAGCTGATTGGGGCTTCTCTGTTAGAGTGAGAGGTAGGGTCGTTGCTGAGAGCAGTTGTGCATTTTTGACAAGGTCAAGTATCAGAATGGAGATCAAGGCAGCGATTTCTGCTCTGATCTCAAACTTCTTTAATGAGGGCTAAAAGCATCACTGACTCTCAATCCTTTCTTCGAAAGGTGCAAAAGGGCTGACTGTGGCATGAGTGGATAGTGGACATAGAGGATTCAAACCTCGTTGAAACTAGTATGGATCTACTGTCCAGGCCATGCTGGGGTTTGCGAGAATGAAAGAGCTGACATTCTGGCCTCAAGGGCACCCACAGTGAGGACATTGGCAGTGAATAGAGATGACATTTTTAAGTTGATCAACGTTCACCTTTTGTATGAAGACAATTCATTCGATGAACCAGCCATGCACAGGTTGTATTTCGAAATCCTACATGGATCCAGCAAAGAGCGATGCCTGAGAGGAGTGTGTACAACCAGTGAGCTACAGGAACTATCAGTATTCACACTTCATACCATTTGCTGAGAGAGACTGAACATCTACGGGTTTGCTCGGAGTGCAATGATGTCGATTCTTAACAAAACAGAACAGATAACAATTTCTTTTACAAACATAATTTCTTTAATCAATCGCATAAACACATTAACTACAAACGGACTGCTCACAGATCAGAGAAGCTTATCCCCTGTGGCACTGAGCCACTTCTAGCATCCGAGGAGTCTACCCCCTGGGGCGTGGAGGAAGACTAACGTCTGGTCAGGCAAAATATACTGATCAGACATGTTAGTTGGGGTCAGGCAAAATATACTGGCCAAGAGCCTCACCTCGGCTTCCTAGTAGCCCTCCTTGGAAACAGGCTGTTTTCATGGCAGCCTGGCTAACGAGGCGAGGAATCGATGTGATCCCCGCAGTAGTGAGCGACAGATGAAGCCAAACATAGCACAATCGCATGGAGGACTGTGGTCCACCATCATCAGCATGCTCGGGATTTGAGGAAGGCTACTGCAACCTGCCACTTAACGCCCTTTTCAGGGCACATAAAAGAGTAACCTACTCATAGTGAGCATTTGAAAACAACAACTCCCTGAGGCAGACAGTCACTTCCAGAAGTTTATCCACTGTGGCCCAGAGCCACTTCCAGCATCAGATGAGTCTACCACCTGTGGCACAGAGCCACTTCCAGCATCAGAGGAGTCTACCCCCTGTGGCCCAGAGCGACTTCCAGCATCAGAGGAGTCTACCACCTGTGGCACAGAGCCACTTCCGGCATCAGAGGAGTCTACCACCTGTGGCACAGAGCCACTTCCAGAAGTTTATCCACTGTGGCACACAGTCACTTCCCGAATTATATCCACTGTGGCACACATCCTCTTCCAGATTGTGTATCCACTCTGGGGATCAAGATGCTGAGCAGCACATGAGCTGCAGTGGTTAGCGACCCATAGCTGACTGCTAGCGTCAGGGCCAGCAAACCATAGCTGCCAAGACCCTTCTACACCTCCATGCGGTGATCCTGGATAACAGGCTGCAGCAGGGCAGACTGGTTAAGGAGAAGGGATCGAAGAGGGAAAGCTAACCCGGTGCTCAAAAAATGCTTGCTGGAGTCAGATGTGTTGGATCGAAAGGTGCAAATATCGCAGCCAAGAAGTAAAATACGACACAACGCATTCCATTTTCTGGACTAAATTCTGCTACTTGAGCCCTTTCAGGGTTTGGTAGTGGGAGATTGAGAACGAACGAAGAAGAAGTATCCACTGTGGCACTGATCCACTTCCAGCCTCAGAGAAGTGTATCCCCTGTGGCACTGATCCACTTCCAGTCTCAGAGGTGTATCCCCTGTGGCACTGATCTACTTCTAACCTCAGAGGTGTATCCTCTGTGGCACTGATCCACTTCCAGTCTCAGAGGTGTATCCCCTGTGGCACTGATCCACTTCCAGTCTCAGAGGTGTATCCCCTGTGGCACTGATCCACTTCCAGTCTCAGAGGTGTATCCCCTGTGGCACTGATCCACTTCTAACCTCAGAAGTGTATCCTCTGTGGCACTAATCCACTTCCAGTCTCAGAGGTGTATCCCCTGTGGCACTGATCCACTTCCAACCTCAGAGAAGTTTCTCCTCTGTGGTACAGAGTCCCAGCTAGCTCAGTGATTAAACTAATATTATAAAAATACATTCTGATCAGGTCCAAGATTTTAAATGACCACAGCTTAATTTGTACATTGACCACAGAATGATAAAGAGAAACAAATATGTATTACACCACAGCATGCTTTTCTAAATAGTAGTTAAATGAACACTACAATTTTTGCTCAGATCACATAAACCATATGTAACAAATAGTACCGTTAATTAACCAATTATTCTAGGAATTCTCGCCCCACGGAAAATATGTCACAAAAACAAGGGACTGTGTGGCCATAACAACAGGTCTTGGTTATGTGGTTAGCGGTGCAGCTTAGATAGCTCCTGACAGGCTGCGGGTTTACCTTGCTCTAATTCACACTTCCACCTCCGCCAGTCTCAAAAATAGGCGATCGTATATTCCAGGGGCTAATAGATGCTGTGCAAGTCACCTGTGCATTTTCACCTGCCACAAAATATGAAGCAAAGGAGGTCGCACCTCCCTACGACATCTAACGACATAAATGGACTGAAGATAGATAGATAGAATTAACCATACACAAAAATTATAACAAATGTTAATCGTACAAACGAATCACTTCTTGGACGCATGGATGATCATTTTGAAGACTATACTAATGGATCAATAAAAAATAATTAAATAACTGACAACCACACTTTTGATTCATATTTACAAAGAAAAGGTAATATGTTAACTGTATGGAATGTATCAAGTAGGGATGGCAATTAGTGAAGTATTTATAATCTCAGTGATTAAATGTAAAGAATACAATTTTATTATTGCCCATCGCAAGCGATGATGGCCACATCAGACAGTTTTGTCTTAATAATGTGATGTGCGCTGTGTTTGGATTATAGTGAGTAAGTGAATGCGTTTGTTATCAATCTCACTCTTATCTCGAATTACCTTGGTTCAGTGGCAAGACTGTTAGTTGAGATGACTGGAGGTAACTCGGTAATGCAGGCGCTCTGGTCTTACCTCCCGTGAGACCAAGGCCGCTTGAAACATGTGGGGTTCAATCGCCCACCGTTTCCGTTCATCACTGTAAGAGGCGAGTGCCTTAACCTCTTGACAACAGCGACCCCCGATTCAATAATTACAAGATTACAAGAAGATTACAAGAAGATTACAATAATTATATGCATCTTATCGGTAATTGGATTATGTTGGGAGACACACTACTACAAAATGTGGAATCATTCACATGATAATAGTAGCAATATAGACAAAGTCGAAGGTACTGAGTGAAGCACTGGTAGTGAAGTGGTTAGTGCACTGCCTTCCCAGTCAAGATATTAGGATTCAATTGACAGTTAGTGCAGGATTTTTCCCCGATTGCAAACCAGCTCATGTGGTCGCGTAACCCTTCACTTTTTACTGAGAGAGACTGAGCACCTATGGGTGTCTGGAGTGCAGTGAAGGCTATTATTAGGAACAGAACAGATTGGATCACTGGCTTGTAGCTGTTGAAAAGGACCATATTGGTGGAGATGGTGCTGGGTGTGACACACATTAGGAAAATAAAATGCAGGATATTCTCTGTTCTGGAATCCCCGAGGCAGGAGAATTAAAGGCAAACCTCGGTAATCATGGAGCAGAGAGCTTGAGAACAAACGGCATGTGGAAGACCTTTGCTCTAAAAGATTTTTATTGATCAAAAGACAACTGCATATTATAACAGTGACATCCGGAGCATACCACCATAAGTCAGAGACATTCTACAGCATACAAACCATTCAAAACATTGATGGCCTGGCCATACTACAAGAGGAAATGACGAGCACTAGAGTTCCAGAACTGCCATATGGTATACGCACGAAGAGAAAAGACTTTGTGGATGGCCTCCTACATAAATCGAGGACTCGGAGGTGAACAACAATATCAACAACCCTATTTTGGGGTTCGGAATTTTTCCGATCGCATACTTTTGGTTGGTTCTTGCAGTAAGTTGGTTGTACAGACTCCCATTCTGTCCTCTCAGGTATCCCCTCCATGTTCATCCACTTTTTTGTGTGGTAATAAGTGGGTGGTGTGGAGTGAGTGACCGAACGGTTTCGATGCCTGCCTGCCGACTAGGACCGAATCCCCGGTAAGGCATGTTGTTTATCTGTTCGGGGTAAAATAAACAATCATTGGCACCACACAACACAGTTACAGCAGTGGGGAAGTGGTCTGAAGTCCTCAGACTTTAAAACTCCTTGACTACCCCAGCAATGGGGGAACTGAGACACTAGGCGGGTCAGGCACAATATACTGACCACGAAGTCGCGTCAGGTTCAGATACAACATACCGACCATGACGTTGCATCAGGGTCAGACACAATATACTGACCAAGACCACTATCTCTCTTCCATGTAGCGTACCCTGGAAACAGGCTGTGATCACCGTAGTAGTGAATGTCACGCAGATGAAGCCAAGCAATGCACAACCGTCTGGAGAACCCCAGTCCACCTTCATCAGCACACTCAGGATGTGAGGAAAACTACTACAACCTGTCAATTAACGTCCTTTTCAGGGCCTACAAAAGAGTAAACTTACTCATTGTGGGCATTAACAACAACAACCCGAACAACAAGAAAAATGTTGTACAACAGTACAGTAATATGTGGGTGGTAAAACTCTTGCAATATGTAGAATGCCATTTCAACGATAAAAAGCAAAAACAATAAAAGAATCATACATAAATGTTGAACAGATATATGGCCTGTACAATGGAATGTTTTCAATAATCTCTAGTTTTGTATATAATGCATTAGTGACGTTTTTATTATATAAAGCCAATACTGTGATCAAAGCGATCAAGATGCTGACCAGTGCATGAGCTGTAGTGGTCAACGACCCAAAGCTGACTGCTAGCGTCAGGGTCAGCGAACCAGAGCTTCCAAGACCCTTATCCACATCCACATGGTGATCCTGGATAACAGGCTGCGAAAGAGCAGACTGGCTAAGAAGAAGAGATTGAAGAAGGAAGGCTAAACCGGTACTCAAAAATGTCATGCTCAATACAGATGTGCCTGACCGAAAGGTGTAAATATCGCAGTCAATTTATAAGCTACGACATAGTTCATTCTGTTCTCCGGACTACATCCTACTAGATGTAAAGAAGTCCTTTTGAGGGCTTGGTAGCGACAGTTTGAGAATGAACGATGAAGAAGACTGTCATCAAAGACCTTTCAACTCCCAAAAGAGCACAGGTATTCAACAAATTCAAGTCAAGTCTTCCCGCCCTGGGCAATCTATTTCAACTCTGACCATACCTATCCTGTGAATTTTATATTGGGCTCGAGCTCTGTTCTTTAAGTGTGTCTCGGTTCTGACTTAACTTCGCTTTCCACTTTCACATTCCAGGACAGAGACTCTTGTAATGCTATCAGTTGGTTTCCATAATGTGTGCCTTAACAATGCCTTCGACAGAAATCTCATTCCACAATTGTCTGTGCAGTCCTTTTCAACAGCTCCTCCACATTTATGATCTTGTCATGCCATTTCAATGACTCCATTTTGAATGATATTACATTTCATAACTTAACTTAACGTCTTTGTGCTGGTTTAGAAGACTCTGCAGAGTCTTTATACAACCAGTTTAATTTACATTACCTAGCTCTAAAAGCTATGCACATCCAATCTATTCTTAAATGCATTAATTGTCCCTGCGTCCACTAATTTCTGTCGAAATGCATTCCACGCATTCACCACTCACTGACTAAAAAAATATTTCTTAATATCTAATCTGGACCTTTCTTTAGTTAATTTGTAGCTATGCCCTCTTGTTCTTGTGGGTGGTTGAATTTTGAAAAACATAGTACATATATGTTCATCAGAATGAGGTGGCACAGTGATTAATGCACTGGCGCTCCAGCAGAGTGATATTGGTTCTGTCCCAGTTGGGATTTTTTCATCTTATCTCAACAACAAAAAACAGCTACCAGGGTCGGCCTAGTCTAAAAAATTGGGTACCAGAACAATCAATTAAGGCAGCCAGCGTGATGTTGACAACATCACCTCTGATGTGCCAGTATGAACTCATCACTATATTCCCATTATGCCACACTGGCGCGTTAACGGGGTCTTTACTTTCTTTATTAAACAATGGAATGTTTGTGATAATATCTAGATTATTGTATAATCCACAGGTAATATTTCTGTTATATAGAGCCAATGCTGTAAAATGGAAATGAATCATGGCTTTTCATTAAACCAGCAATGATTTTGCTGAACAAAATGCTATAAAGAAGCAAAGACACTCATCAAATGATTCAGGAGGGCGGAATGGAGAGACCAGCACAAAGAATTCAAGCCAGGAAATGACAGCATAGACAAACTTTTGCAGAGAAGGATCTTCAAACTCAGGACAATGCAGAATCAAGACCTACTTGCACAGAATGGGTTTCAGAGACACCGCCATGTGCAATTGTGAAGCACCGAAACAAACACCAGAACATGTCCTGCAGGACTACTATACTTGTACAAACAAAAAAAGGCAGTCTGGCCCAGGGAAGCAACCATGCTTGAAAAGCTATGGGAGACCGGCGATACCCGACATGCAGTCTCCTTCGTGATCCTCACCGGACTAGAAGCATAGTACCAGTTGATTGAAGAAGAAGACTGGATGCGGCACACAACAAACTGTAATGGGAGGTCCAAAGCTCAGATGAAAACGGAGGAGGGAGATTGGACGAAGAGTCAGTTTCACAACCCAATAAAAGCATTACAGAAACAATATTTTTTCTAAACAAGTCATCCTTGCAAGAGAAAGGTCTTTCAAAAGAGTCCAAGAGATGATCCAGCCAAACCCAAAAGAAAACAGGTCTGTCAACCTTCTTTCTTTCAACAAGGAAGTCCTCCAGACATTGCTCTGGGAATGTTAACTGATGAAAGAACAATAGCGATGAGCTAAATTGAACTGGTGAAAAGTGGCCAACATTAAACTAAAATGAACAGTCCCATGAATGAGAGGAAGATCTTCTCTTTCTTGTGATTGCTCATTGATTTCCCAACCGTCAAACGAGTTCTAGAGATGAACTCAACCTCTTTAGCTACAGACAAGTTTGAGTTTAGTACCGAGTCATTTGGTCAGTGAGTCTTCCATAACTGACTATACAGAGGGCAGTCCTGTAAAACAAGCTGTGCAGTTTGTTTACCTAGTTCACATATGCACAGTTCTAAAGCAGACAAACAAAATCTGTGCATATGTTTATTTAGTCTGTTATGGTCTGTACTGAGGCAAAGCATGGAGATCTGACCATACCGGCCAAGACTGTTTAGTCTTGTCGAGCAGGTTCTGATCACACCATATTGGTCCAGCATGCTCCAAGAGTGCCAGGAAACAGGAAGAATGCAGAATCTCAGACCTCACTCACGACCCACAATAAATTATAGCAGAGTTTCACAGAACCAAACTAGAAAGATATAAAAGCTTGAAATATGTTGGATGTTATATGTGCTATTTTTCACCACCGTCACCTTTATCTTCTTGTATCTCAGAAACTAACATACACACAATAACACCAATAAGTTCTTTATTAATATATGTCTCTAGACACACACCCACCAACAAATATTTAAAAATTTGAGATTCTCAAAAATCAATAACCACGTTGCGGCATGATGTGTTGCAAAATTATGCAGATTCAGGAAATAGACGTAATTTTGTCATCTAGAAAGCAAATGGTTCAAATCCGCTTCGCTACATCTGGTTTTGGAAAGACCTTTAGATTGGTGGAATGTACTATGCATGTTTCATTGAATGTATTGTTCTCAACAATTGATCAATATTTACGCATGTGTTGATGTGCTTTTCGTGCGATGGAAAAATTTATTTTGGACTTGAAGACCCAAGAACTGATTTATTATTTGATCAGTCCAATGAACAATGCATCTGGATTACACATGGAATATTCTTCTTCTTCTTCTTCTTCGTTCGTTCTCAATCTCCCGCTACCAAACCCTGAAAGGGCTTAAGTAGCAGAATGTAATCCAGAGAACGGAATGCGTTGTGTCGTAGTTTACAGCTTGACTGCGATATTTGCACCTTTCGGTCCAACACATCCGACTTCAGCAAGACATGGATATTCAATTCAGACTTTGACTGAAATATAGAAGAATTGGGCTGATAATGTCATTAATTGAAAAATGCAAACATTTTTATTTTATAATTGAGTAATACATGAAAATCCAGGGAAATAAAGACTAATACAAAGTTAGGATTGTTGAATCCCAATGTCAAGTCAGTGCTTCTGAACGGAGCAGAAACTTGGAGAATGACAAAGTCAATACAGAGGAAACTCCAGTCATTCATCAATAAATGCCTACAGAGGATAATGAAGCTGACAGGACATTAGCCAACAAGCAGTGGAGCAATAGATCAAGCGTAGGAAATGAGGTGGGATAGGACACTCGCTACGGAAATCACCAAGAAACATGAGAAGAGACTCGGAAAATGAACTTCAGTCCCTGGACCTCAACTGGAGAGAGTGAAGGGGAAAGTGTGGACTAGTGGTTAAGTGCCACAGTTTGCAATCCAAAGGTGCAGGGTTCACTCCCCATTATAGCACCGGTCGTTACCCTGGGGAAACAAACCCTTAGTAAATGCAGGAGGAAGCAGACCCTTACATAAAAATGCATGCCAAAGTCGGACCGATAGGCGCAAAATAAAAATATAGTGTAACACACACCGCCTTGGGGAATAGAAAAATAAGAATTCAAAAGCAAAATTGCCGAAGGATGGTTGTCAATGGCATATGCCCCAAAAGAAGCAATGAACATTGATTGATTGATTGATTAGTAAGACTGTACACTTGTCTTGTAAGGCTGAACATTATTATAATTAACACATTTATTATTCCATTTAATAAAAAAACCCATCTCCCCCCTTTAACCCAGCAATAGATTTAATATAAAGAGTCTCTGCATACTTTTGTAAGGGTGGAAGTGTCCGGGGTCAAGTTACTTGAAACACAATATTGAACATAGTAAGTGTTATTAAAAATATAACTCAATTCTTTCCATATGCAGGAATATAACAGCAAAACACTTTCAAAAATGGGGGAAAAACTGCACATATGGTGAAATTAAATTAATTAATATTTTAGGCATTGCAAATATCTCAAGTTATTCATAGAATTTTAGACAATGAATGCAGAATTCTAATATGACCACCATATGCTAATTTAAATGCATTATTTAGCGTGCAGAATGATGCCAAAAGTATTATTTTGGAAATAAATGATTATTCTCGCCATGTTCCTGTTCTCAAACTAGTGGACATAAATTCCATAAAGAATTATGTTCATTTATGTTTGACGTTTATTGCCAAATCTCTTTATGTTGTTAATTTAAATATTTTTGCTATTTCATGGCAACAATAACAAAATTACTCTCTTCTTCAAAGGGCGGGACATAATCTTCGGCGTTACTATCATCAATAACAATATGAAGATTTTCAACTCCACTGTCGTCAGAATTATTATGTTGTCCATTTTCCCACAATTTCATTGTGCATGCACGATGTTATTAAAGATCATGCCTTGTCGGCAGTTAACATGTTCTTAACACCGCTACCAGACAGTTGAGAATTTATATTGTCTTTGTTTACAAATTGATATCAAAATTAATTAGAATCTAATACAAGAGACTTCTATAGCATGTAAAATTGAACGAGAACTCTTCTTGGATGAAATTGGAATAAGTTTTTATAAGGTAAATTTAAAACTTGTAAGTTTAACTGAAAAATGCTGTGCCCTTTAAAGTGGATAGGAGTATTCAAATAGTTAAGATCCGAGACAGCTACCTATTAAACTTTTGTTCGGCAGAGCTAAATCCTGTCAGGCCACTTGTCAAAGCTGTGATGAACATCAATAAGCCAGCACATGTGGTCAACCCAAAGGAGTAGCCAAGGAAGTCTGTGTGGCCCACGGCAATGTATTCGGTGCGGACTTTCACTTTGGTGGCAAAAACAATTATGCCAACCAGCAACATGATTCCTGCAAATAGAATAATATTTTGATGACACTGAAGATAACGAAGTAAAGAACAATTAATAAACAGATATGGATGATAATATAAAAAAATTGTCTATTGCTGTAGAGCTTATACGCGCTGATGGAGACCACTAGGAAGATTTATAGAGTTCAGAAATAAATGTTTCCCATGCAGCCACCACAGTGCGCAGGATAGGTTTTTACTTAACTACAACAGAATAAAAACTGATATTTGATACTGGGATTTTGAACACGTTCCTTGATCAGGAACATGGAGCATGTGGCCTGGTCAACAGTAATGCCAGTGAGCTGGCTTGCTAGACTGGGATTGCAAGAGTGCCAGGGTTCGAAATCACGGACGGAATGAAACAAAATCAGGGACGTGTTTGGTGCCTGGTATGACCACTCCTCCAGTCAACCCAGCTATAAATGGGTACCTGACGTATGAGTTGGGGAAGATAAATACAGCAAGGAAGAGAATTGATCACCCCACCTCACATAGGCTGAAAGTTAGTACATGAAGAGTTTTCTTCATCCTTGGCGGCAATTGTTGCTATCGGACTGACCTTCCTTTTTACCTTGGTCAGGAACCCAATAACCAAGTTGTATTTCCATCTGGATAGATGAAAGCAGTCCCAACTGCTGTCATTGTTGGGAGTGAAATTAAGGATCAGCTGTGAATTCTGTCTATATATTCCAAAAGCAAACACAGTATTGAGAGCTTTACAGTAAGAAGGGCAAGCATGTTTTGTATTTCTACTACAAATAAAAAACTTTAGATGTTTGAAGTTTTACAAGAAGGCTTTAATTGAAACCTTCTTGGGGACCGTTGTAGTCAAGAGGTTAAGACACTTGCATCTCACAGTGATGAACAGAAACGGTGGGCGATCAAATCCCACAAGTTTCAATCGAGCCCTGGTCTCACGGGAGGTAAGACCAGAGTGCCTGCATCCCGAGTTACCTCCAGTCATCTCGATCAATAGTCTTGCCACTGATCCAAGATAACTCGGGATAAGTGTGAGATAGATGACCAACGCATTCTCTTCCTCACTATAATCTAAATACAGCGCAAATCATATTATTAAGACAAAACCATCTGATGTTGTGGCCATCATCGCTTGCGATGGGCAATAACATAACTGAAACCTTAAGATAGCAATAGAAATTTAAAACATGGTGCCATTGCTATATTAGTTGGCAGTCAAATCATTTTCACTTGAGCTGTCCGCGTAGGCTGCTCAGAATCAAGTGGCCAGACAAAGTGCTCTACTCTGAAGTTCCAAGCAAGTCAAAACATGTTGAGCATCAATATGCTTCTGCAAAAAGCCACGGTAATATGAACGGACATGTTTACATGCCAGATGAGCACACACCCAAGCAGCTGCTATAGGATGAGCTCAGAACAGGCAGGCGCTCATTAGAGGGACAGAAGAAACACTACAGAGGCTCATTAAAAGTGTTTCTGAAAAGCTTCAACATTGATGTCACCTCCTGGGAATTGCTTGCTCATAACCGTTCTACCTGAGACACTAGCATTACCATAGGTGCTCAGATCACAGAGTGAAACTCTATCGCAGAGACTCAGAGAAAACATGCCATCCGAAAGAATAGAACTCCACAGCCAACTCTTCGCATGAGTGTCCAGGCTGCAGCAAAGTCTGCCAAATCAGGATTGATCTTTACAGTGATATGGGAATACATCTTGCAACACAAGTCTGATACTGTTATTATCTTCAGTTGTGATGGGCAACTATTACTTTTAGTTAGCAGTTTCATTGCTAAAGACTTCAAGAGTGTCTGGCCTGTGATTTCATTGTGCAAATAAGCCACAAGATATAGTTTAAAGTTGTCCGCTCAGTAGTGGCATGCATCAATGAGGAGTAGCATTCTGTCATCCATTTTTTTTATCAGTGATAGTATGAAGGTATGAAACCTATTGAAAATCATCAGGAAATGAAGGTTCAGTACAAGTGATGTATGATTGTCACTCCAGTAAGTGTATGAGTAGAGGGTAGGAAGTTCCGAAACGGTGTGAGTTTTATGAAGGAATGCTTGACTGCCTCAGACACACAGAGTGAAGGCACTGGATAGCAGCAGTTGAACACATCGTTGACGAACAATCGCTGAGTGACTGAATGAAATAACAGCAATTCTGGACATCAGTCAAAGTTCAGCAGACCACATAATCCATGATGTGCTCCAGTTGCCCACAATGTCTGCGAGGTGGGTGCCATGGCTGACCCCAGAACTGAAACGATGTGATGCATAAACAGCAATAAAAGCCCGCAGCTCCTCTCGGTGCATAGGTCGCAACATATCGCCAGAATGCACGTATCCTGAGCTGCTCTTTCTGTCTCTCTCCAGTGTAATCATTTAATTTTAGTTCCTTCTCACATTCTCTTTTCCATGTATTTTTGGGGCTACCTCTTTCTCTCTTCCTTTGAGAATTCCATGTAAGAACATGTCTGGTTAAGTTGGACTGTGCCTTCCGCAGCGTATGTCTTATCCATTCTCATTTTCTTCACTTAATTTTTTGTTCCGATGGCTGTTGTTGGCTCCTTTCCCATAGGTATTCACTCCTCACCATGTCCTGCAACTTTATGCCCATTATCCTTCGTAGGCATCTGTTAACGAAGGACTGGAGCCTTTGTTGTATGGCCTTGGTCGTTCTCCATGTCTCCGCTCCATACAACAGCACAGACGTGACACTGTCATTGAATATTCTAACTTTGGTGTGAATCTTGATTTCTCCGGATCTCCATGTGTTGCTTAATGTCAGGAATGCCTCTCTGGCCTTTCCAATTCTGATCCTTAAATCTGCATCTGTACCTCCTGATGTATCTATTGTGCTGCACAGATAAATAAAGGTATCCACTTCTTTCAACTGCTCACCCTCCAGCATAATTGATTTTTGTTGTTGATAGTGTTGAGTTTAAAAAGCTTGGTTTTCTTCATGCTGATATTCAGTACAAATTTGGCCAATTGTTCTTTCATCCAATCAAGTTTCTCTTGCAATCGGTTATGACTGTAAGCAAAACAACCAGTCTATAAGCGGCTACACACATAACCAAAATACTTTTTTTTCAAGATGAATCCACGTACTGTGTAGGCAACGTGGCTCTTGCGTCGAGACTAAACACAAATGATAGTTGTGTGCCACTTTAAACAAATCAATATTGAGAAAAAACAATTTTTTTTAAAAAAAACCCTCATGTGTGAAATACAATAAAATGCCATTACAACTTCTACCCTGGAGTATCAAAGTCTTTTTGATATTGTGGTTTATAGTATTCAACTAAACGTCTTTATACTGGTTTATAGTATTCAACTAAATGTCTTTATACTGGATTATAGTATTCAACTAAACGTCTTTATACTGGTTTATAGTATTCAACTAAATGTCTTTATACTGGTTTATAGTATTCAACTAAACGTCTTTATACTGGTTTATAGTATTCAACTAAACGTCTTTGTACTGGTTTATAGTATTCAACTAAATGTCTTTATACTGGTTTATAGTATTCAACTAAACGTCTTTATACTGGTTTATAGTATTCAACTAAACGTCTTTATACTGGTTTATAGTAGTCGACTAAACGTCTTTATACTGGTTTATAGTATTCAACTAAACGTCTTTATAATGGTTTATAGTAGTCGACTAAACGTCTTTATACTGGTTTATAGTATTCAACTAAACGTCTTTATACTGATTTATAGTATTCAACTAAACGTCTTTATACTGGTTTACAGTATTCAACTAAACGTCGTTATACTGGTTTATAGTATTCAACTAAACGTCTTTATAATGGTTTATAGTATTCAACTAAACGTCTTTATACTGGTTTATAGTAGTCGACTAAACGTCTTCATACTGGTTTATAGTAGTCGACTAAACGTCTTTATACTGGTTTATAGTATTCAACTAAACGTCTTTATACTGGTTTATAGTATTCAACTAAATGTCTTTATACTGGTTTATAGTATTCAACTAAATGTCTTTATAATGGTTTATAGTATTCAACTAAACGTCTTTATACTGGTTTATAGTATTCAACTAAATGTCTTTATAATGGTTTATAGTATTCAACTAAACGTCTTTATACTGGTTTATAGTATTCAACTAAACGTCTCTATACTGGTTTATAGTATTCAACTAAACGTCTTTATACTGGTTTATAGTATTCAACTAAATGTCTTTATACTGGTTTATAGTATTCAACTAAACGTCTTTATACTGGTTTATAGTATTCAACTAAACGTCTTTATACTGGTTTATAGTAGTCGACTAAACGCCTTTATACTGGTTTATAGTATTCAACTAAACGTCTTTATACTGGTTTATAATAGTCGACTAAACGTCTTTATACTGGTTTATAGTATTCAACTAAACGTCTTTATACTGGTTTATAGTATTCAACTAAACGTCTTTATACTGGTTTATAGTAATCAACTAAACGTCGTTATACTGGTTTATAGTATTCAACTAAACGTCTTTATACTGGTTTATAGTATTCAACTAAACGTCTTTATAATGGTTTATAGTATTCAACTAAACGTCTTTATACTGGTTTATAGTAGTCGACTAAACGTCTTTATACTGGTTTATAGTAGTCGACTAAACGTCTTTATACTGGTTTATAGTATTCAACTAAACGTCTTTATAATGGTTTATAGTATTCAACTAAACATCTTTATACTGGTTTATAGTATTCAACTAAATGTCTTTATAATGGTTTATAGTATTCAACTAAACGTCTTTATACTGGTTTATAGTATTCAACTAAATGTCTTTATAATGGTTTATAGTATTCAACTAAACGTCTTTATACTGGTTTATAGTATTCAACTAAACGTCTTTATACTGGTTTATAGTATTCAACTAAATGTCTTTATACTGGTTTGTAGTACTCAACTAAACGTCTTTATACTGGTTTATAGTATTCAACTAAACGTCTTTATACTGGTTTATAGTAGTCGACTAAACGTCTTTATACTGGTTTATAGTAGTCGACTAAACGTCTTTATACTGGTTTATAGTATTCAACTAAACGTCTTTATACCGGTTTATAGTATTCAACTAAACGTCTTTATACTGGTTTATAGTATTCAACTAAACGTCTTTATACTGGTTTATAGTATTCAACTAAACCTCTTTATACTGGTTTATAGTATTCAAATAAACGTCTTTATACTGGTTTATAGTATTCAACTAAACGTCTTTATACTGGTTTATAGTATTCAACTAAACGTCTTTATAATGGTTTATAGTAGACTACTAAACGTCTTTATACTGGTTTATAGTAGTCGACTAAACGTCTTTATACTGGTTTATAGTATTCAACTATATGTCTTTATACTGGTTTATAGTATTCAACTAAACGTCTTTATAATGGATTATAGTATTCAACTAAACATCTTTATACTGGTTTATAGTATTCAACTAAATGTCTTTATAATGGTTTATAGTATTCAAGTAAATGTCTTTATACTTTTTTATAGTATTCAACTAAACGTCTTTATACTGGTTTATAGTATTCAACTAAACGTCTTTATACTGGTTTATAGTATTCAACTAAACGTCTTTATACTGGTTTATAGTATTCAACTAAACGTCTTTATACTGGTTTATAGTATTCAACTAAACGTCTTTATACTGGTTTATAGTATTCAACTAAATGTCTTTATACTGGTTTATAGTATTCAACTAAACGTCTTTCTACTGGTTTATAGTATTCAACTAAACGTCTTTATACTGGTTTATAGTATTCAACTAAACGTCTTTATACTGGTTTATAGTATTCAACTAAACGTCTTTATACTGGTTTATAGTATTCAACTAAACTTCTTTATACTGGTTTATAGTATTCAACTAAATGTCTTTATAATAGTTTATAGTATTCAACTAAACGTCTTTATACTGGTTTATAGTATTCAACTAAACGTCTTTATACTGGTTTATAGTATTCAACTAAATGTCTTTATAATGGTTTATAGTATTCAACTAAATGTCTTTATAATGGTTTATAGTATTCAACTAAACGTCTTTATACTGGTTTATAGTATTCAACTAAACGTCTTTATACTGGTTTATAGTATTCAACTAAATGTCTTTATAATGGTTTATAGTATTCAACTAAACGTCTTTATACTGGTTTATAGTATTCAACTAAATGTCTTTATAATGGTTTATAGTATTCAACTAAATGTCTTTATAATGGTTTATAGTATTCAACTAAACGTCTTTATACTGGTTTATAGTATTCAACTAAATGTCTTTATAATGGTTTATAGTATTCAACTAAACGTCTTTATACTAGTTTATAGTAGTCGACTAAACGTCTTTATAGTGGTTTATAGTATTCAACTAAATGTCTTTATACTGGTTTATAGTATTCAACTAAACGTCTTTATACTGGTTTATAGTATTCAACTAAACGTCTTTATACTGGTTTATAGTATTCAACTAAACGTCTTTATACTGGTTTATAGTATTCAACTAAATGTCTTTATACTGGTGTACTGTATTCAACTAAACGTTTTTATACTGGTTTATAGTATTTAATTAAACATTTTTATACTGGTTTATAGTATTCAACTAAACGTCTTTATACTGGTTTAGAAGACTGCAGACAACCAGTTACTTTCACTCCTCGATTATGTTAATGATCAGGGTTGTTAGCTTCACTACTTTTATCTGGCTGCTGCGCCACTCTTCTGTCTCCGTTACCCTTTGTGTACTGTAAATTGGCTACCCTCTGGGTAAGTGCAATGATGAGGGCACTCCACATGACATCCCCATTAAAACGGGCTGCGTAAAGGAATTTGACTGCTAGAATCAGAGCCAGTAACCCTAACTTGACTGCTAGAATCAGAGCCAGTAACCCTAACTTGACTGCTAGAATCAGAGCCAGTAACCCTAACTTGACTGCTAGAATCAGAGCCAGTAACCCTAACTTGACTGCTAGAATCAGAGCCAGTAACCCTAACTTGACTGCTAGAATCAGAGCCAGTAACCCTAACTTGACTGCTAGAATCAGAGCCAGTAACCCTAACTTGACTGCTAGAATCAGAGCCAGTAACCCTAACTTGACTGCTAGAATCAGAGCCAGTAACCCTAACTTGACTGCTAGAATCAGAGCCAGTAACCCTAACTTGACTGCTAGAATCAGAGCCAGTAACCCTAACTTGACTGATAGAATCAGAGCCAGTAACCCTAACTTGACTGATAGAATCAGAGCCAGTAACCCTAACTTGACTGCTAGAATCAGAGCCAGTAACCCTAACTTGACTGCTAGAATCAGAGCCAGTAACCCTAACTTGACTGCTAGAATCAGAGCCAGTAACCCTAACTTGACTGCTAGAATCAGAGCCAGTAACCCTAACTTGACTGATAGAATCAGAGCCAGTAACCCTAACTTGACTGCTAGAATCAGAGCCAGTAACCCTAACTTGACTGCTAGAATCAGAGCCAGTAACCCTAACTTGACTGCTAGAATCAGAGCCAGTAACCCTAACTTGACTGCTAGAATCAGAGCCAGTAACCCTAACTTGACTGCTAGAATCAGAGCCAGTAACCCTAACTTGACTGCTAGAATCAGAGCCAGTAACCCTAACTTGACTGCTAGAATCAGAGCCAGTAACCCTAACTTGACTGCTAGAATCAGAGCCAGTAACCCTAACTTGACTGCTAGAATCAGAGCCAGTAACCCTAACTTGACTGCTAGAATCAGAGCCAGTAACCCTAACTTGACTGATAGAATCAGAGCCAGTAACCCTAACTTGACTGCTAGAATCAGAGCCAGTAACCCTAACTTGACTGCTAGAATCAGAGCCAGTAACCCTAACTTGACTGCTAGAATCAGAGCCAGTAACCCTAACTTGACTGCTAGAATCAGAGCCAGTAACCCTAATTTGACTGCTAGAATCAGAGCCAGTAACCCTAACTTGACTGCTAGAATCAGAGCCAGTAACCCTAACTTGACTGCTAGAATCAGAGCCAGTAACCCTAACTTGACTGATAGAATCAGAGCCAGTAACCCTAACTTGACTGCTAGAATCAGAGCCAGTAACCCTAACTTGACTGCTAGAATCAGAGCCAGTAACCCTAACTTGACTGCTAGAATCAGAGCCAGTAACCCTAACTTGACTGCTAGAATCAGAGCCAGTAACCCTACCTTGACTGATAGAATCAGAGCCAGTAACCCTAACTTGACTGCTAGAATCAGAGCCAGTAACCCTAACTTGACTGCTAGAATCAGAGCCAGTAACCCTAACTTGACTGCTAGAATCAGAGCCAGTAACCCTAACTTGACTGCTAGAATCAGAGCCAGTAACCCTAACTTGACTGCTAGAATCAGAGCCAGTAACCCTAATTTGACTGCTAGAATCAGAGCCAGTAACCCTAACTTGACTGCTAGAATCAGAGCCAGTAACCCTAACTTGACTGCTAGAATCAGAGCCAGTAACCCTAACTTGACTGCTAGAATCAGAGCCAGTAACCCTAACTTGACTGCTAGAATCAGAGCCAGTAACCCTAACTTGACTGCTAGAATCAGAGCCAGTAACCCTAACTTGACTGCTAGAATCAGAGCCAGTAACCCTAACTTGACTGATAGAATCAGAGCCAGTAACCCTAACTTGACTGCTAGAATCAGAGCCAGTAACCCTAACTTGACTGCTAGAATCAGAGCCAGTAACCCTAACTTGACTGCTAGAATCAGAGCCAGTAACCCTAACTTGACTGCTAGAATCAGAGCCAGTAACCCTAACTTGACTGCTAGAATCAGAGCCAGTAACCCTAACTTGACTGCTAGAATCAGAGCCAGTAACTCTAACTTGACTGCTAGAATCAGAGCCAGTAACCCTAACTTGACTGCTAGAATCAGAGCCAGTAACCCTAACTTGACTGCTAGAATCAGAGCCAGTAACCCTAACTTGACTGCTAGAATCAGAGCCAGTAACCCTAACTTGACTGCTAGAATCAGAGCCAGTAACCCTAACTTGACTGCTAGAATCAGAGCCAGTAACCCTAACTTGACTGCTAGAATCAGAGCCAGTAACCTTAACTTGACTGCTAGAATCAGAGCCAGTAACCCTAACTTGACTGCTAGAATCAGAGCCAGTAACCCTAACTTGACTGCTAGAATCAGAGCCAGTAACCCTAACTTGACTGCTAGAATCAGAGCCAGTAACCCTAACTTGACTGCTAGAATCAGAGCCAGTAACCCTAACTTGACTGCTAGAATCAGAGCCAGTAACCCTAACTTGACTGATAGAATCAGAGCCAGTAACCCTAACTTGACTGCTAGAATCAGAGCCAGTAACCCTAACTTGACTGCTAGAATCAGAGCCAGTAACCCTAACTTGACTGCTAGAATCAGAGCCAGTAACCCTAACTTGACTGCTAGAATCAGAGCCAGTAACCCTAACTTGACTGCTAGAATCAGAGCCAGTAACCCTAACTTGACTGCTAGAATCAGAGCCAGTAACCCTAACTTGACTGCTAGAATCAGAGCCAGTAACCCTAACTTGACTGCTAGAATCAGAGCCAGTAACCCTAACTTGACTGATAGAATCAGAGCCAGTAACCCTAACTTGACTGCTAGAATCAGAGCCAGTAACCCTAACTTGACTGCTAGAATCAGAGCCAGTAACCCTAACTTGACTGCTAGAATCAGAGCCAGTAACCCTAACTTGACTGCTAGAATCAGAGCCAGTAACCCTAATTTGACTGCTAGAATCAGAGCCAGTAACCCTAACTTGACTGCTAGAATCAGAGCCAGTAACCCTAACTTGACTGCTAGAATCAGAGCCAGTAACCCTAACTTGACTGCTAGAATCAGAGCCAGTAACCCTAACTTGACTGCTAGAATCAGAGCCAGTAACCCTAACTTGACTGCTAGAATCAGAGCCAGTAACCCTAACTTGACTGCTAGAATCAGAGCCAGTAACCCTAACTTGACTGCTAGAATCAGAGCCAGTAACCCTAACTTGACTGATAGAATCAGAGCCAGTAACCCTAACTTGACTGCTAGAATCAGAGCCAGTAACCCTAACTTGACTGCTAGAATCAGAGCCAGTAACCCTAACTTGACTGCTAGAATCAGAGCCAGTAACCCTAACTTGACTGCTAGAATCAGAGCCAGTAACCCTAACTTGACTGCTAGAATCAGAGCCAGTAACCCTAATTTGACTGCTAGAATCAGAGCCAGTAACCCTAACTTGACTGCTAGAATCAGAGCCAGTAACCCTAACTTGACTGCTAGAATCAGAGCCAGTAACCCTAACTTGACTGCTAGAATCAGAGCCAGTAACCCTAACTTGACTGCTAGAATCAGAGCCAGTAACCCTAACTTGACTGCTAGAATCAGAGCCAGTAACCCTAACTTGACTGCTAGAATCAGAGCCAGTAACCCTAACTTGACTGCTAGAATCAGAGCCAGTAACCCTAACTTGACTGCTAGAATCAGAGCCAGTAACCCTAACTTGACTGCTAGAATCAGAGCCAGTAACCCTAACTTGACTGCTAAAATCAGAGCCAGTAACCCTAACTTGACTGCTAGAATCAGAGCCAGTAACCCTAACTTGACTGCTAGAATCAGAGCCAGTAACCCTAACTTGACTGCTAGAATCAGAGCCAGTAACTCTAACTTGACTGCTAGAATCAGAGCCAGTAACCCTAACTTGACTGCTAGAATCAGAGCCAGTAACCCTAACTTGACTGCTAGAATCAGAGCCAGTAACCCTAACTTGACTGCTAGAATCAGAGCCAGTAACCCTAACTTGACTGCTAGAATCAGAGCCAGTAACCCTAACTTGACTGCTAGAATCAGAGCCAGTAACCCTAACTTGACTGCTAGAATCAGAGCCAGTAACCTTAACTTGACTGCTAGAATCAGGACCAGCGACTTAAAATTGACTGAAAAAATAAATAGGCAGACATATACGAGGCGTGTTCAAATGAAACCGGACCTAACTGCACCAAGTGGACATATGTACAATGTGCATGATGATATCACTACAGGCATAAACAGCACATACTAACCGTCAAGTTTGCAAAATTTCCTTATCATCCGACTCATAGTTTTCTTAGTAGATGGTTGAAAACATAGCGGATGTGATACAGAATCCGTCCAGTATTGATGAACGAGCGGTGATTCGGTTTCTAACAGCTGAGGATGTCGACCAGTTGACATTCATCGTAGAATGCAGGCAGTGTATGGTGAAAAAGTGTGGTGAACATAAGCTCCAGCAAATTGCTGCATCAATTTTGGCGATGGCATCTTCTGACACAACAATATGCGCCTGACCTGGTCTTGGAAGATCTTTCATTAACTCACGCCCTCCTTTAAACATCGTTGTCTAGTTCTTCACTGTTGTCTTCTGCACCCTTTTTGTTTTGTGTGTGGTTGATAGTAGTATCAACGCCATGCCCCATGCTCAACCCTTCTTAGTTGTCTTTCATGACATACCAGGCAGGTTACATTGTAACTATTCTTGACACCCCTAAATGCCCCCTGTAACAAACGAGTGTGATTCAAACACTAGCAATTGTATTACTTACCACCAATGGCCGCTGCCGCTGCATTCCCTATAGAGATAAGTGCACTGGACCGGCCCAGACGATCTTGCAATAAGTTGAACAGGGTTATCAAGGTTGCAATTACTGATACAAAACCTCCGCTTATCAAAATGCCCTGAACTGCAGGAAGAGAATCTGTTGAACAAAAAAAATATATCCAGCTGAAATTGGATCTGCCTGACTGAAAGGCGCAGATATTACAACCTCGTGGTAAACTACCACACATTGTCTTTTCAGGATGAGCGGCAAAGACGAAGAAATGAAAAATGTGAGGCTATGTTGGTTTTATTAGCACCCAGTGTGGATCCCTCCCTAGTGGATCCCATGGATCCTTCCTTGTGAAAAAAAGAATAGACCCATTGTACCTACATGCACGTCGTAAAAGGTGACTAAAGAGAGTTGTGCATGAAACTAGTGACCAAATACAGATGACAGAAACTACTATTGTGAAAGCACGCAAAAAGCTTTGGTGCAGGCTTCCTAAAGGAGATCAACTACAGGGGTGGCTGAATGCTCCAAGTAGAAAAAAGAACAAGAATTTGAAGTATTGATCCAAGGGGATATTCATAAAAGACATCCACAGAGAAGAGTGGTTTAAGGGATATGTAATAAGTGGACAACTGTGGAAATGAGATGGAAGGGAGATATTTCAGTTGAAAGTGAACATCCAATTCACATACATGACAATATTCATATCATCATCATGTGCCTTCAACTCCTTCACCAGGTGGTATCAGGGAGTTTATTCTGTGGAATTGATGTGCTTTGGATCGGTTATCCTGTTTGTTATGCTGCATTTCATGCCTGGCTTGAACCGTGGGAAGCAAGTCCATGATAGAGTTCAACGTTCCGCTTGGCTGCACATCAGAGTTCCGTCCAGATTGTCGCTAGTAAAGGACTTTCCTGCTCGACCTTTCCCTTGCCCACCCCTCCATCTACAGGAGGTTACAGGATACCTCTTCCACCCTCGTATTCTCAGCACAGCAAGGGTCACGCTGACCAAAAGGTGGACACAATCTAGAGGACTTGGTGGCGGGACATGTACAAAAAAAACCGGGAGTTTGATACGGACAGACATGGAAGGCCTGACACATTAGTTTAATACACTCCTTGTGGCCCTCATCCCAAGGCAACAGAGTACTCAGCTCCACCTGGAGAGTCTGTAGGGATTTAGGTCGACACGCTACGCATGAACACAGCCCCAGCAGTTGGACATGGTAGTGGTCGATCGACATAATGGGACTTTGACGCCTACACAAACATTATTTTCATATGCACTGCCAGTCGATGGTGGTGATCAAGGATCTCCATTCACTTCTATCATGGGAAACCAACTCTGTTGTTGATTGTCCCCCTTGCCACTCCTACAGGTTGTCCAATATTTTCTCTCTGTCTCCCTCTATCTCTCTTTCCTGTCATTTTAACAGATGTCACATTATTATTCAACCTGCTTCTTCTCCTGACATGCCCAATAAAGGATGACTGCCTTGACCTGACATTTGCAATGAGTTGTCTTTGTGTCTGTGCTTCTTCAAGTACTGCATCGTTAGTCTTCTTTGCAGTCCATAGAATTCTTCAGTAAAACCACATCTCCATTGCCTCTAGTGATGTTTGTGCTTGTTTGCTGATTGTCCATGATTCACTGCCATTTGGCAACATTAAAGGGCAGTCTCTGTTATGGGATCTACAGGGCAGGAGGAACGCGGACAAGCAAGACACTCAAAGAAGAGGAACTGTTAGTGACAGATCAGATTGGGGCTTCTCTATTAGAGTGAGAGATCATGTTGGGGCTTCTCTGCTAGAGAGAGAGATCAGATTGGGGCTTCTCTGCTAAAGTGAGGAGAGATCAGATTGGGGGCTTCTCTTTTAGAGTGAGAGATCATGTTGGGGCTTCTCTGCTAGAGTGAGGAGAGATCAGGTTGGGGCTTCTCTGCTAGAGTGAGAGATCAGATTGGGGCTTCGCTGCTAGAGTGAGAAGAGATCAGATTGGGGCTTCGCTGCTAGAGTGAGAAGAGATCAGGTTGGGGCTTCTCTGCTAGAGTGAGAGATCATGTTGGGGCTTCTCTGCTAGAGTGAGAGATCCTGTTGGGGCTTCTCTGCTAGAGTGAGGAGAGATCAGATTGGGGCTTCTCTGCTAGAGTGAGAGATCATGTTGGGGCTTCTCTGCTAGAGTGAGAGATCATGTTGGGGCTTCGCTGCTAGAGTGAGAAGAGATCAGATTGGGGCTTCGCTGCTAGAGTGAGAAGAGATCAGATTGGGGCTTCGCTGCTAGAGTGAGAAGAGATCAGATTGGGGCTTCGCTGCTAGAGTGAGAAGAGATCAGATTGGGGCTTCGCTGCTAGAGTGAGAAGAAATCAGATTGGGGCTTCGCTGCTAGAGTGAGAAGAAATCAGATTGGGGCTTCGCTGCTAGAGTGAGGAGAGATCAGGTTATTGCTGAGCAGAGTGGGGCATATAGGTCTACAACTTTCGGTACAAGAATGAAGATTGAAGCAGTGACCTCAGCTTTGAGATGGCTACTCAAGACCTCTGGCAGATCGTGTCAGACTCCCAATCCTTATGTGGAAGTTACAGAAGGGTTGGCTAAGGCATGGGTTTGGTGGGTCGTGCCCTTGCTCTCAGTCCCACCTATTTCCCTTATAAACATGAGTCCGCCTCAGGTTTTGTTCAATACCTTTCAGTTTATACCTCCAATAATCACACTTATTTCCCCTTATAAACATGACTGCTTCAGCTTTCTCTCATCATTACAAAGTTTATACCTCCAATAATCCCGTCTATTTTCCCTTATAAACATGACAGTCTGCCTCCGGCTTGGATTTTGGCCATAATATAATGACGTCTACATAGTAGACGAGTTTCTGGACATAACAAATATGGTGGCGCAAATATCGAGGCATGTCTTCACAATGATTTTGATAATTTTCGTGATGAAAAGGAGTTTTGAAAATTTCAGGAAATGGTCATTCTAAAAGGTTAACAGAACAAATCGTTGAAAGTAATTTCAAGGAGTTTAAGGTTGATAAATTGGATTTAGATGGTGACTATTCTAAAACGGATCAGCTGTTATTTGAACAACAACATATGTGTGATTCTGATTATCATTCATCCATTGATTAGGATCACGCTAGATCTGTTCCTCAGAGCATCAGACCACGGTCCAGGGGGTATCCCACAGAACGTATCAAGTAAAATTGATGAATATATTCCACACTCTACTGAAGCAGGCACATTAGAGATTAGCAGGTCAGTCAATTTTAGCTAGAATAACTCAATTTGAGCACATTATTTTGTCATAGTAAATAGCTTTACTCAAATTTTACGGACTGGGTAGCCAGGGTACAAAGGGTTGTTGTTGTTTAATGCCCACAAAATGAGTAGGATTACCCTTTTGTGCGCCCTGAAGAGGACGTTAAATGGTGGGTTGTCGCAGCTTTCCTCAAATACCCAAGCATGCTGATGAAGGTGGACCGGGTCCTCCAGATGGTTGTGCTATGCTCAGCAACATCTGCGTGTCGCTCACTAATAGGGGGATCATGTCGATCCATCACATCATTATCCAGGCTGCCATTCATGGGCTCCCGTTTCCAGGAAGGCCTATGAAGAAGACGAAGTGAGGGTCTTGGCCAGTATATTTTGCCTGACCCTGACTAACATGTCTGATCGGTATATTTTGCCTGACCGGACATTGGTCTTCCCCCCATTCAAAGGGTTAAACACTGTAATGATGATAACAAATTGAACTTACTCTGTTGATCATAATCATTTCCTGGGTTGTTACAGCGGTCATTAGTGGCCCAGCACACCCTATGGAGTCCAAATGAAACTATTATATTGTTCCTGTAAAGATTACGATCCCTCAGCTCAACCCAGTTGTTGGTGCAGAGTCCGATGATAACCAAAACGCTTGCTAAGAACCCAGCAGTATAGGCCATTATAAGAAGCAAAAATCGCTTTTGTAGCCCCTGGAAATCACAAAGAATTGTAATCATCAGTAAATTATTATGACAAGCCGTCATATTATTTTGTTTATTATGGATGAGAAACAACTTAACTTAGCATCTTTATAGAGGTTTAGAAGACTCTGCAGAGTCTGCATACAACCAGTTTCATTTACATTTCCTTGCTCTAAAAGCTATGCGCATCCAATCTCTTCTTAAACGCATTAGTTGTCCTTGCCTCCACTACTTCCTGTGGCAATGCATTCACCACTCTCTGACTAAAAAAATATTTCCATAATATCTAATCTTGATCTTTCTTTAGTTAATTTGTATCTGTGCCCTATTGTGCAGGTGGTTGTATTTTGAAAAAACTTGTTATAGTCTAATTTATCCTTTCCTTTGATTATCTTACAAACCAGTATTAAGTCACCTCAAATTCTTCTCTTTCGAGACACTGTAGGCTGGTTTTTATGAGTCTTTCCTCATAACTGTAATTCTGGAATTTCACTATCAGTTTTACCAGATTATATCATTCTCATTCCCCAGAGCTACAAATGTGTATCTGACTTTAGGTCAAGGGGTGACAAATTTGTTTCGGATCTAGAAGCCAGGTAACCAACCTAGGAGCCAGGCATAGTGCTGGGTATGGGGGAAAGTGTGCAACTAAATAGGACACTGATTCTGGGATATTAAGTGCCACAATACAATCATTCCATATTAGTCATGCCCTGCTTTTAGGTATGACACTGAGGAGTAAGGAGAATGGATCCACGTGATCGTACAAAAGCAGAAATCTCATAATCATGATAATTATAGTCAGACAGTGATAGATACATTAAGTGATTAATAATAATGAACATACGATGTTTTGATTTATTTGAATGAAGTATCTAGCACTTCATGAACTTTATCCTCAGACATCTGCTGTTCTCCTGTTCACAGTTAGTCAAAACAGTTCTGCTGCGCGAAGGCCAGGAGATGGAGTTTGTTGTTGTCAGAGGCTATATGAGACGCACGCCATGCGAGCATTTAGTTGGTGTTGAGAGTTCATTCTCAAGTCAACCCCACCCCCTGACGATAACAGCATTTGGAACCCTACACTGTGGCTACACTGTTCCTAAATCTGTCTCTGATCATAATAAAAAAATATATCTGATTTCTTTATTTATCACCTGGACTTTTCCATGTGTATACTGTACTATACTAATAATACTATTATTACTATAGCTTCCTCTTGCGTTATTGAAATAAAGTAATAAAGTGAAGTATTGCATATATAGCTAATTATAGACCTGTGAGTTTAACGAGCATAGTCTGTAAAATTGTTAGAATCAATAATCAAATAAAATATTGTAATGCATTTAGACAAATTTAATCTAATTAGAAATAGTCAGCATGGGTTTACTAGAGGGAGATCATGCTTAACAAATCTATAAGAATTCATGGAGGAGGTTACCAAAATGAAAGTTAAAACCACATGGAATAGGTGGGGAAGTTGCCAAATAGATTGAAAATTGGTTAACGGGAAAAGGCAGAGGGTGGGCATAAATAAAGAGTACTCTGAGTGGTGTGAAGTGAAAAGTGGAGTGCCACAGGGCTCAGTTTTGTTCTTGATATATATAAATGATTTGGACATTGATATGGGATCCATGATTGCAAAATTTGCTGATGACACAAAACTATGCAGTAGTGTCTCATCTAAAGCAGATGTGGATATATTGAGGTCGGATTTAGATAAAATTCAAGAATGGTCTATAAGCTGGCAAATGGAGTTTAATGTAGATAAATGTTCAGTCATCCACATGGGTAGATCCAATATGGAACACAATTACAGAATGGGAGAGAACCATATTAGAAAAAAGATAAGGAAAGGGACCTAGGGGTTATAATAGATCATACAGGTAAGGCGAGTGAGCAAGTTAAGGTCAGGTCAGGTCATTCCGTAACCGGTGAGGTTGTTGGGGCACACATGAAGACATCCTCACAACTCCACGCCATCCCTCTCTGTCAGATGCCGCTGACTGTAACTCTTCTGGCCGGAGACTGGTCCATTCTTTTATGTTGTCCTCCCATCTCTATTTGGGCCGGCCTCTTCGTCGTCTGCCATGCACCTTCCCGTGGAGGATTGTGTTTGCAATACCCCTTGATCTCGATATGTGACCGTACCAATATGCATCTGGCTGTGTCTTTATGCACCAGTATCCCCACTCCATGTAAATGTTTGTCCTCCCTGCCGCTGAAGTAGAACTTGTGGCCCTCCTCCGTGGTAAACTCTCCAAAGATTTTCCATCGAGCCTCGCATATACCAAGGATGTTCCACCGGTAGTTCTCCATCTAGTGCGTTAGCTCATTGATTTTGCCACATGGATTCAGTGTTCTAGCATTTGTGAGCTTGTCTTTCCTCAGTTTAATGGTTCCACCAGTAGCACACTTATCGCCTCCGACCTGGTGTGGGACGGCAGGCGAGGTCATTGTTAACCCGGGCTGCGACCGAGCCGGTATATTTAATTGTGGTTGTGTCCTCATTGTGTGAATCTTGGGCGGTTTTCTCTTGGTGGAGCCCATCTCCTCTCCAAGCCAGTGCGGGCCAAAATCTGCATCTGCCCTGGAAGAGCCCATCTCCCCAGGGGAGCCATTGCCTCGTTTGCCTACAGCCTCGTGGCCATAGTTTCCCAGTGTGCACCACTTGGAGGTGAGGTTGACTTGTGTGTTCGCTTTATCGGCAGGCTACTCATTTCACTTTTTGCCCCTCAGAAGAAGGACTAGCCGACCCCGACATCGCTGGTTTGCGATACCGAGCGCAAAACACACCATGTAGCAGTGAAAAAGGCAAATGCAATGTTAGGTATGATAAAAAGAAATATTAAACATAGGAGCAAGGAAGTGATAGTCAAACTGTATAAAGCATTAGTTAGACCTATATTGGAGTATTGTGTACAGGTGTGGAGTCCTTATCATAGAGGGGATATAAACATGCTGGAAAGAATACAAAAAAGAGCGACAAAGCTGACAACGGGATTTCAGAATTACAGTTATGAGGAAAGACTCAGAAAAACCGGCCTACAGTGTCTAAAAGAGAGAAGTATTCGTGGTGACTTAATACAGTTTTATAAGATGATCAAAGGAAAGGAATGGACTATAACAAGTTTTTTTTTAAATTACATTTACAGCCACCCACAAAAAAAGAGGGCATAGCTACAAGTTGACTAAAGAGAGGTCCAGATTAGATATTAAGAAATATTTTTTTAGTCAGAGAGTGGTGAATGCTTGGAATGCATTGCCAGGGGAGGTAGTGGAGGCGGAGGTAGGGACAGTTTATGCATTTAAGAATAAATTGGATGCCCATAGCTTTTAGAGCAAAGTGATGTAAATTAAACTAGTTGTATACAGTCAGACTCTGCAGGGTCTTCTAAACCAGTATAAAGACGTTCAGTTAAGTTATATATAATCTACAATAAATAATTACAAAATCAATACTAATAAGTTGAATAAGGAAGTAAAGGTGATTCAGATAGATTCATTATTTAGTCATTATCCTCACAGAATTGTATACAAGACTGAGACTAAGACTATATAATAGTACATATTTATTTATATATATATATATATATATATATATATATATGTATGTATAAAAATAGTATAATTATAATAACTAAACTATTAACCTACTTCTACAAATACTAATACTAAGTATTAAATAAATAAATATTATTTATTAGAAGAAGTATACTTATGCCATGGATAAGTTATGTACTAAGTTACTAATTGTAATATTACTAGTAGTAGTTTACAAGTTGAAGTAACATACTAAAGTAACTGTCTATCTCCTCTTTCATTCCTTTTTTCAATACCAAATCCTTCCATTATGTTTGTGTTAACAAATTTCAAATTGAGATAGTTCACTTACAACGCATTCCATTTTGGTGAAGAATCTAAACACGGAAGTAAATACCTGCAATTGGCAGACTACAATATGGCGCAGGTAGCGTTCTGTTGGAGTTATTGCCCTTGATATTCTGAGGCTCAAAGAGGGTTCACCAAATGGAGTCCCTAATCTTTGTAATGTGGGTAAAGAGACTGAGGTCCTGTATTTCAGAACACACTAATCGGGCAAGGTTAGTCAAGGTCAGGCAAAATGTACTGACAAAGACCCTCACTTTCATTCAAAACAGCTCTCCCTGAAAACTGGTGGGGAATGACGTGATCCCGAAGTAGTGAGGGACAGGCAGATGAAGCCAAGCATAAAACCGCGTGCAGGACCCCGGTCCGCCTACGTCAGCGCGCTCAGAATGTGAGGGAAAGCAAAGTCCATCCCTACTGTACGCAAACCTACATGGAAGCAGCATATCATTCCGGAGGGGTAGAAAATATACCAGGCATTGGAAACAAGAACAGCCAGACTGTAAAAAAAAGAAGAGACATAACCCCGAGGTACATAGCGGGAAACTACCCAAGCATGGACTGGACCCATGCATACACCGACGGTTCTGTAACAAACACAACACAGAATGGAGGGGTAGGGGTATTCCTGAGCATAACAAATGGTAGAAAAATAACACTGTCAGTGGCAACTGGAAAATTCTCAAGCAATTTCAGAGCGGAGGCAGAGGCACTGAAGGATGCAGTAAAAGCAATGCTGACAGGAGAAAGAAATGAAAGCCAGATAGTCCTGTTTACAGATGCCATGGTCGAGGTTACAGCACTAAAAAGCCAGAAAAATACTGAACTTAATGATTTAAGAGCAGTACTCTATCAACTATACCAGCAGTCCGCACCAAAAAGAGTAGTGGTACAATGGGTTCCATCCCACTGTAACATCCAAGGCAACGAGGAGGCAGACAGACTGGCAAAAGAAGGTGCAAGACTACCATAACCAGATTCTAGTGTGACCTACGAAGAGTCCAAAAGGTTTATTAGGGCCAGATACATGGCCAAATGGGAAACAGAACATACTGGCTACACAAAAAATGATGCATATTATCAGTTGAACAGAAGAGAGCAGGTCGTGGTCTTCAGACTCCGCACAGGCCACAACAGACTGAGGTACCATCTATTGAATAAATTGAAGATAGGTGGCAATGACAAATGCACCTGTGGTACAGGGAAAATGACCGCTGAACATATGCTGCAAAATTGCCCGACATACGAGGACCAGAGAAAGCACATGGGGCCATCACCAGTGGCAACACTAGACAAGCTCTATGGCAGTGTCGACAGCCTCAGGATGACCGCTGCTTTCTTCGAGCAAATTCAAGTTGATGTCTGACAGCGTACGAAGAAGAAGAAGAAGAAGGATCTCTTTATTTATTTTCTAATTTAAATATATATCCACCCCCCCCCCTTTTTTTAATTTTTAAACCCATCATACATTTTATTAAAAAAATTGTGAAAATAGCAGTGTAGTGGGGTGTACAACGAGAATGAATGAAATGGAATGATTGTGAAATATGACAAAACAATATATCATGAGTACAAAATCAATTAATTGAAAAGGATCTTCCTTCACACGCATTCAAGCACTGGTTTATGCGTCTTAATATCGCCCAAATTGACTACGTTCTGAGGTGGAATAGCGCGCCTCCGCCAGTAGAAACTAGTGAGGCAAACACATAAAATTAAAAAAATTAAAAAGCCCCCCACTTTTAGCCCTTTTCAGGGAGCACAAAAGAGTAAACATACTTATTGTGGGCACTCAACAACAACATCTCTTATTGATTCACCGTTATGCTCGAAATGAAAGCACACGGACATCGCTACAGTCGGTCTCTTTGCAAGAAGCCTTTATCCAAACAATTGCAGTGACGGCTTCAACAGTAGTGCTTTTATGCAATGAATCAGCTATCCCATGTACGACATTCTTTGGTGACTTTAATAACATGCTTATAAGAACCCATCGACCCTGTTTGTACCAGCAAGGGTACCACTCCACACTAAAGCTCTTCTAACGCCAAACTTACAGCGTGTCTGTAGTTTTATTATATTCTCTGATGTACAAATGGACTTTCGATAATCTTTCGTCATTGCTAGACAGAACGATAAAACAAATCAGTTCAGTTCGCGTGCCATCTCCGCATCGTAGGTCGGCTGCAATGGATACCTAGTGTTTTCTATCTCTTGCCGCTATGGTGGAATCTGACAAGCTATTCCTCCTTCGTCTCCTGATTTTATCCACGCACTTAAATATTGTCTGCCTCTTGAACGACTGCCTTGCACTCTACCCTCTAGTATGCTTTTCAACAATAGGTAAATCTTGATATATGACCAAAATTCACGTAACTGTCTAATACTGATTTTGGGCAATAGTTCTTTTTTCACCCCCAAATTGTTCAATACCTCCAAATTTGTTTTCTTCTTTCCAAGAAATGCTACCCAATCTTCTATATACCCACATTTTGAAGGCTTCAATATTCTTTTCCGTCTTATTATTCAATGCCCATGTTTCTGGGCTATAAATTAGTGACGAGTATCCATTAAAACCTGACAATTATCATTTTCAAATTCTGATTTTCTGTTTCGATGTCAGTATGTGTCGCATGTTACTGAATTAAATCTTGGCCATACAGTTCTCTTTCTGATTTCTTTTTCACAGCTTTCTTCTTCCGTTGTTATATGACCTAGATAGGAGAAACTCTGTACCTGTTCAAGTAGTTGATATTTTATTTGTATCTGCATACATAGTTTCTTGTTACTTTTCCCAATTATCATAGTCTTTGTTTTCTTTATGTTTGTGTCTAATCCAAACCCTTGACTTATTTTGAATATTGTTGTCACAAGCTCCTGTAATTCTCGCTCACTTTTCTCCAATAAAACTGTATCATCGGCAAATCTCAGGTTATTCATTGCCACTCCAATGACAAGCCCTGATACTCCAGCTGCCTATTTGAATATTTGTTCTTTCTAAATATTAAAACAATCTTATGTTTAGGAAATTGAATTTTTTTTCAGCCACGTCAATTGTCATGTCGGACTGGAAAGAACGGTCATGGAAGAGATGGTACATGTAAGGCGACGCAGGGGTCGACTAAGGCGAAGGTGGGTAAATAATATCAAGGATACTCTAAACAAGAACATAGAGCAGGCGGCAAGATTGGCTGCAAACGGAGATTCATATCGGCTGGCTGTGATCAGATCGACGTTTTTACAAAGGACATGCAGCATGATGATTATGAGATATTAAAAAGAAGCGTTAATGCACATCCTTGTCTCTCTCCTCCAGACAGAACGATTAAAACAAATAAATACACACCAAAACGATAATGGCCATACATACCTGATCCAGACAAGATCCAAGGTCCACATCAGTTCTCGCTTGACTGCCCTGGTACGCGGTTCAGCTTTGAGCGTTCTGTGTATGTTTGACAACAGTGAGACACGTGCATTGTTGTGACTGTTGATTGGTTTAGGGAGACTCTATAATCTTTTGTGATAGTGGTTACCAGACTGGGGTCCAGGATCAGAATGGGATCTGTAAAGTATCAAATGGGGGTTCCGGAATATATGGGGGTCTGTAAAGAGACATGTGGGGTTTATGACTTATGTGGATGTGTGAAGAGATATGTGGGGAGAGAGATGCGTGAAGAGAGATGTGGGAAATGCTATTCTATTGAATCATCGATGTCGTGCCGACTTGGGATATCATTTGAGACTTAGGAAGACCTGACTTGAAACTCGACTTGATGCTGACGATTTGAAACACGACTTAAGACAGATGGACTTGAAGACTTGACACTCGACTAAAGACATAAAGGGACTTGATTTGGCATGATAAACGAAGACTTGAGACTCGACTTGAGATTTAGACTTGACTTCTGCTAGAATACATGTGTTTTCTATGGAACTAATTATTCAAATTTGGCACTAATTTTTAATCTGCATTTTGGTAACGGATTCTTTCACAATCTATGCCGTCTGCTGCCGTTGTTGAGCTCTAGTGAGACATCACTTTGCCAGGACTCCTTTCTTTTCTCACTTTTAACCTTCAAGAAATGCTCCTCAACTCCTTCTTCGTTTTCAAGACCAAAAAACTAGCTGATATCTTTAGCGAATCATGATTTATGTTCACGGGTGTGCTGCAACAACTTGAGTTACCTGGCTAGAGTTTGTTCCAACTTATACAACATCCTGGTGGCAACATATCAAGATGTCCTAATTGCTATGGCCCGTCTCCTTAACCACTCTATGACGTCAGGGTTTCACCTGACTCTGGAGGTGAGGTTTGAGTCAGTATGTTTCACCTGGCCTTGGTGTGAGATGAGGTTTGAGTCAGTATGTTTCACCTGGCCTTGGTGTGAGGTGAGGTTTGAGTCAGTATGTTTCACCTGGCCTTGGTGTGAGGTGAGGTTTGAGTCAGTATGTTTCACCTGGCCTTGGTGTGAGGTGAGGTTTGAGTCAGTATGTTTCACCTGGCCTTGGTGTGAGGTGAGGTTTGAGTCAGTATATTTCACCTGGTCTTGGTGTGAGGTGAGGTTTGAGTCAGTATGTTTCACCTGGCCTTGGTGTGAGGTGAGATTTGAGTCAGTATATTTCACCTGGTCTTGGTGTGAGGTGAGGTTTGAGTCAGTATGTTTCACCTGGCCTTGGTGTGAGGGGGAGGGGGCGGGAGGGTTCTTGATCAGCAATTTTCAAGAGCAGGGTAGGAGTAGCAGTGACAGCCAGCAGATATTAAACAAAATTCCTTCTAATCCTGCATTATGGAATGCTTTCTGCAAGTCATCTGAAACTCGTCAAATACTGGTTGAGATGGTCCACATCAAATTAAAGAATTCGAGTTTCCTATTAATAAAGGAAGGGGTAGATTTTCGCCCTCGCATTATTTGAAAGTGTTGAGCAATGGTGAAGCCGCTGAGAGAAGTTGGTTGATTGACTCTGTTACAACTGATGCCGTTTTTTGCTTTTGTTGTATATTATTTGATAATTCGTCTGCTATTAGTGACTAGCCCGAACAAGGCTATTCTGGTTGGGGTAATCTTATAACAGCCGTCACAATGCACGAAAAGTCTGTAAATCACAGAAATGCTTTTAGAGCATGGACAGAATTGGACATTCGATTAAAGCAGAGAAAACTATTGGCGCTGAATATCAACGAATTATGGATATAGAAATTCAGCATTGGAATTTAGTTCTAAATACAATGATATAAATAAATAAACTATTGGCCTGACAATGCTTAGCTTCTCGTGGAACAACTGAACATTTGTTTCAGCCTAATCAAAGCAATAATGCAAGCTGCCACTGAAACCATCCCAAGAGAGGCAAGGAAAAATTATAAGCCCTATTGGAATGATGACTTGCAAAAAGCGGAAGACGCAGTCACAAATGCTAGGAACATGGCAGAGCGAGAACAATCTATGGAGGCAAACATACAGGCCTATCAGCCTACTGAGCTGTGTCGGCAAACTGATGAAACGTATGATAAACACCAGACTGATGTGGCATCTGGAAGAAAAACGGATACTAATTCAACAGCAAGCAGGCTTTAGACAGCACAGATCCACTGAGGACAAGGTCATCCTCATAGCCCAGGAAAAAGAAGATGCCTACCAGGCACAGAAACACACAGTAGTGGTTTGGGTGGACCTGGAAAAGGCATTTGACAAAGTCTGGAAAGATGGACTTAGAGTCAAGCTAAAAAGAAGTGAAGTTTGTGGGAAAATGTACAAGTAGATCAACCACTACCTCAAAAACAGAACGGCCAGAGTGCAAGTACAAGGGCAGATGAGCAAAAAGGTGACACTCGAGCAGGGAGTACCTCAAGGGGGAGTACTGTCACCCACACTCTTCCTGGTGTATATAAATGATAGTATAGAGAATATACCAATAAGAGTTCATAGCTCAATGTTTGCAGACGATCTGGCTTTGTGGACCTCTGAAAAGAATCTCATCATAGCAAGAAATCGGATGCAGCAGGCCCTAACATCGCTGGAAGAGTGGGCGAACTCATGGCTGGTCAAAATAAACGAGGACAAAACCACATGCACAATATTCTCGCTCTCATTAAAACCCCAAAACACCAAATTAAGTCTAAACGGGAAATACCTACAGCCAAACTACAACCCAAACTATCTGGGAGTCACATTTGATCGGCGCATGACATGGAAAAGTCAGATCGAGAGAAACCGAATGAGAGTCAGAAAAAGAATGGCAATCATGAGAAAACTTGCTGGCACAAGCTGGGGAGCAGACGAAAGCATACTAAAGAAACTGTACACTGGAAGAGTGAGACCAGTTCTCGAGTATGGCATTGTGGCATGGACAACAGCAGCAAAGGCGAACTTCGATAAAGTTAGCAAACTCCAAAACCAAGCCATGAGAGTTATAACAGGAGGCATGAAGTAAACGCCAATTCTAGAACTTGAAAAGATTACAAAACTGCAATACATGGCCGACAAAAGAGACTGCAGAGCCCAGCTGCAAGCAGAGAAACTCAGAAGACTGACTGACCATCCAATGCACCAGAGACTAAACAATTTCGGAAATGGGAAGCTAAAGCGAAGAAACTTTGCAGAAATAGTCAAAGCAAAGATGCACGAAGACCCTATGAAGGCACTAACCACACCAAAGCCCATCCCTACTGTACGAAAACCTACCTGGAGGCAGCATATATTTCCAGAGGTGGTAGAAAATACACCAGGTATTAGAAACAAAAACTGCCAGACTGAAAAAGAAAGAAGAGATACTACCCTGAGTTTCATTACGGAAAACTACCCAAGCATGGACTGGACCCATGCATACACCGACGGTTCCGTAACAAATACAACACAGAATGGAGGGGCAGGAGCATTCCTGAGCCTACCAAATGGCAGAAAAATAGCAGTCATTCGCTACTGGAAAATACACAAGCAATTTCAGAGCGGAGGCAGAGGCACTGAGGGCGGCAGTGGAAGAAATGGTGACAGGTAAAAGGAATGAAAGCCACATAGTCCTTCTTACAGATGCACAGCACTGAAAAGCCAGAAAAATACTGAACTTAATGAATTAAGAGCAGTACTCTGTCAACTATACCAGCAGGCCGCACCAAAAAGAGTAGTGGTGCAGTGGGTTCCATCTCACTGCAACATCCAAGGCAACGAGGAGGCAGACAGACTGGCAAAAGAAGGTGCAAAACTACCACAACCAGATACCAGTGTGACATACGAAGAGTCAAAAAGGCTTATTAGAGCTAGATACATGACCAAATGGGAAACTGAACATACTGGCTACACCAAAAACGATGCCTATTACCAGTTGAACAGAAAAGAGCAGGTCGTGGTCTTCAGACTTCGCACTGGCCACAATAGACTCAGGTACCACCTATTCAACAAATTGAAGATAGGTGGCACCGACGAATGCCCGTGTGGTACCGGGAAAATGACCGCTGAGCATTTGCTGCAAAACTGCCCGACATACGAGGATCAGAGAGAGCAGATGTGGCCATCACCAGTGGCAACACTAGACAAGCTCTATGGCAGTGTCGACAGCCTCAGGATGACGGCTGCTTTTTTCGAAAAAATAATGGTTACTGTCTGACTGCGTACGATGCAGAAGAAGAAGAAGAAGTTTCAGCCTAATAACGGAAACTTCCTAAAGTTTGTAGAATTGCTTTCTAAGTTTGATCTAGTTATGGTAGAACATATCGGGAGAGTTCAACGCGAGTCTGCTAAATGGTGTGTGACTTACCTAAGCAATAATATACAAGATGAATAGATCTAAAAGCTCATTATGGTACGCCCAAAATAGTGCTCAACATGGTATGGCCTGTTGCGTCTTGACAGACGCTCAGTAAGCTAGTCTGTTGTAGAGATGGCGGTGGCAGCATCTGTCCTAGAGGGACATCGACTTTCGTGGCTGATTTTGCCGATTCTTGATTGACAGGGACGACAGCAGTGTAAACAGAACAAGTTCCATTGATGTGGTGTAGGCTTATTTCTTGTCCGTCGCTTGTCTTCCATCTTTGTCACCAGAACTAGCTCTGGTGCTTCGATGCCTGTTCTCAATGTCGCTCTCCGTGTAGTTCTATCCTCTGCAATCTCCTCCCAGGCACCTGGATTGGTCGTAAAATCATTCATGGATCTTTTACAAATGTTTTTGTATCTTAATTTAGGTTTTCCTTGTGATCTGGTACACGATAGGAGTTCACCCAGGAGTAACTGCTTCGGAACGCGGGTATTTGACATTCCTTTTACGTGACCCAACCATCTCAGTCTCGAAGAGGAAAGTTATCGTGGCGCGTTTCAGTATTTCCGAGTTGGTCACCTTGTCCTGCCACTTTATGTTCATTATACTGTGAATATATCGCGTATGAAAACTGTTTAACCTCTTCTCGTGTCTTTAATGTGTTGTACATGTTACCGCTCCGTATAACAGTGTACCAAGCACGCATGCTCGATATATCAAGATCTTTGTATTTAGCGTCAGCTTTCTGTTATTCCATGTCCTTTCTTTCAGCCTGCCGAAAGTTGTTGCTGCTTGCCCTATGCGTATATTGATCTCTTCATCGAGTGATAGTGTTGCTGTTACTGTGGAGTCAAATATTAGCGTCATTGTTTTTATTTGTACGGTTCCAACTTGTTTTATAGCAACCGTTTTTTTTTTCACGTTTACAGTAAATGAAAATATCTTGCAATTGATTAATGATTGTAGAGTGCTCAACATATACTTCAACAAATGGGGAGGTGTGATTTATATGTAATTGATTGATCTACACGTATTGAAAGGTGCTACAAAAGAGAGTTGTGCGTGGGGCTTGGAACCTTATCATGTACACACACTTGACACTTGTAGAAACAACTACTGCAAAAGCATGCGCACTTCTTTACCGTAGGCTTCGTGAAGAAAGTCGACTGTATTCCAACTGGCTCGAAAAAAGACAAGACGATAGATGACCAGAAACAGTCGTTGCTTAGTGTGTCAAGTCAAGTAATCCGCTTATCCAACCAGTGCCTTTCGCCTTGAACGTCCACGACAACGGTTGCGAAGTCCTCGGACTGGACGGACGTGTTTTTCGATGAGATCCGGTTTTCCAAGCGCCACGGACTATCAGTGTTAATTTGTGTGGGTGTATTTCTCGGATTTCACTTTTTGTGAACATGAATACAGCAGATATGTTAGACGAAATAGATTTCGATACAGATGAATTTGTTGAAGGCGGAACACTGTTCAAGAGTGGAACGTTAGTTGTAACAGTCTCTGGTCCACAATCGAACAACTTATTCTCTAATTTCAAGTATTATTGCTGGGCCAGGGGGAGTTGGTCCAAATGGAGTGGCCAGCGTGAGTAAACAAGAAAATTCTAAGATCTTCTACGCGACCTTAACTCAATTCGCACATATTGTGCACTACAAGAAGCTTAACGACATACAGTTTAATTGGAGGAACCCACAGATGACCGTAACTATCGAGCATCAAGACCAAGTGCGCTCAAAGGGGGTGATCCGCTGGGCGCCACAGACTGTACGGCGAGAGGCAATAAAGAGGATAGCTCGTCACATGTCAGGAGACAACACAGCAGATGTCTTCGAAATACCAAATGCTGGAGATAAGTGGAATTTCTTTTATAAACCAACCAAAAAGATTATTCCGCATTTCGTCACTGTCAACATGACAGGCGAAATCACGAAGAAAGTCAAGTTAATGGTTACCCTGACAGACAGGAGGACCCCCTGTGAGTACTGTGGGGAAGAGTCCCACTGGTCTAGCCAATGCCTAAACAAAACCAGAAAACAAACACCAGTAAATAGAGAATATAACAGACAACAAAAGAATAGGCAAGAAGAAGTAGCACCTGAACCAGCACTAGAACCTTTTCCAGCACTAGAACCACCACCAACCCCATCGGGAGATGGGTTCACGCTGGTGGAACACCCCAGAAAAAGGAACAATCTTTCTAAAAACGGTAAAGACATAACATCGCAAAAACAGAAACCATCAAGCCCTAGCAAAATAACAAAGCACAAGTAAGAAAACACCCAAGAACGATCAAACAGAACAACAACAGCAAACCGAACATCAGCAGCCAGCAAACCGAACATCAGCAGCCAGCAAACCGAACATCAGCAGCCACACTCATCCAAGAACGATCAAACTGAACAACAACAGCAAACCGAACATCAGCAGCCAGCAAACCGAACATCAGCAGCCACACTCATCCAAGAATATTTCACCTATTAAAACAGAGTCAAGCAGGGAAGAAAACAACGAAGATCAAATCCTAGGCAGACCGGCCTGGTATGAGATGACCGACACAGCATCCCCTGAAGACAATCCAAAATTGATGATCGATATTTCAGACGAAGAAACCCAAATGGACGATTATTTATATTAAATTAAAAACTGTGTTAGAAAGAAAAAACTTATTTTTCGCGGAACAAGACGTGACTATTTGTGTATTCAACATGTGTTATTTTTCCTCTACTTCCTCATTTAGACTTAACGTTTGGCGTGTCTATACCCATACTTCACTTTCTTCTATCCGTGGTTCCCAAACTGTACACCAGCCTTCCTGGTTTTCAAACTTCTTGTATACATTCTAATATGTCTGCTCCCTTACCCTTCCTGTCATTATATCATGTTTCGCTACTCCCTTTTAATTTCTAAAATAAGTGAATGTAAGTTGTTGTATGCGTGGAAGAGATTACTGGTTTCTCTGTGTAAACAGGCTCATTTTATGTACATCAAGTATAAACGTTTAAATCTACTCATGTGGTGTGAGAGGTATGACAGAAATAGTAAATATAAATGTCAACAAAAACTCTTCCTAGGAAAATACTACTTACTGATGCTGTATACATATATGAATGCATTGTCTGGTTATTTGATCTTAGATATATTTGATAAATTATCATACAATATGTACGGTAAACCATAACACATCTATAACAGAACATACAACACAACACCACACTCACAACTTATGGCCTCAACCAATAACATACACATAACATCACTACATATTAGAGGCATAATGCACAAATTGCAACACATAACAACTCTAATACGAAGACACAAAACAGATTTCATATTCTTACAAGAAACACATAGACCACGACATGCATGCACGCTCACTCACTCACAGCCAATCTAGGTTTAGTTTAGGTACACAGACAGGAGTAGCAATTTTACAGACATCAGATAGGTGGGAAATGACACACAACCATAGCGACACAGACGGTATGCTACAAATAATACAAGTAAAAAGTAAATGTAATAGTAACGATACACACACATTAGTCAATATATATGCCCCTGCAATCAAGACACAACAATATACATTCTATAGCAACCTTTTTAATACACTAAGTCAGCAATACAAAAAACATAAAATCATAATGGGTGGGGACTTTAATTGTGTATTAAACCCGTTAGACGCAACGCATGGGACACATAAAACAAGGACAACTAATGACATCATACAATACATTTTAGATGAGCATGCCCTGTTAGATTCATACAGACGGAAATATCCAGAGGGCAAGGAGACAACATACACAGACAAAACACATACTCATGGCACATCAACTAGATTAGATAGATTCTATATACATGAAAACTATATAATAAACAAAATACGTCACTTAGACCTAGAGCATTTACAGACCACAGAGCAGTAGAAATAGTTGTAAACTCAACACGCATAAACACTAATTATACTGAGTCTGTACATTGGAAATTTAATAATTCTTTACTAATAAATGAAAAATTCGTTAAAAATATAACACACTTAATACAGGATTATGTACAGACTGCATCAACCGAAAATTAGCCGAATATTTGGATCTATTAAAAAGTACAATTAAAGAAAGAACGCAAACAATATCAAAAATTATATACAAAAAAAGAAGAGATAAACGAATAATAGAAGAAGCAATTAGATTAACTGAACTTTTCGACAAAAACGCCCCCGTAATACATTTATTTCAGGAAGAATTAGATAAACTGGAAAATCATAAACTACAAGGGGCACAAGTAAGGACAAAATTACACAACATAACAAATGAAATACCTAGCAAACAATTTTTAGCAGTAGAACAAAATATACAAAGAAGTAGACAAATAAAAGAAAAAAAAGGAGAGGATGGTAGCATCATTAAAGAAACTGAAAAAATAGGTGCAGCGTTTAGAAATTTCTACGCCCACCTGTGCTCGGCAGAGAGCTCACCTACAGAAACACATGAAAGTGTTGAACCTTTCACAAAGTACTTGAATGAGCAAGACAAACTTTTAACAGCAGAAGATCTAAGGTGTGCTCTCAGTTCTTTTCAAAAGGACAGAAGTCCGGGCCCAGACGGACTGACCGCTGAGTTTTACTCAACGTTTTTCCACAAGTTGAGCCCACTCTTTCTAAGCGTCTTACACGAGGCGTTTGAGAAAGGGGAACTATCAAATAGTTTAAACCAATCCTACGTAACACTAATTCATAAACCAGACACGGATAAATCTGAAATTAAAAATTATCGACCTATATCCTTACTTAAATACAGACTATAAAATATTAACAAAAGCGTTAACCCTAAAGATTAAACCCTTCATGCGCAAATTAGTCCATGAAGACCAACAATGCAGTGTTAAAAATAGGAATATCATTAAATATGCACAATTTCTAAGAGATATTATTCAATATACAGACGAAAAAGACACGCAGGCAGCAATTTTATCCACAGATCAAGAAAAAGCATTTGACAGAGTACCACACGAATATATGCACAAAACAATGGAGAGAAATAACATGGGGAAATATTTCACAAACTAGGTAAAAATATTATACAAAAAACCAGAAAGCAGACTATTAATTAACCACACACTCACAGATAGCATACACTTAACCAGATCAGTAAGACAGGGCTGTCCTTTATCTCCTTTACTCTAGGTATTAGTTTTAGAACCAAGAGAGAAAAAACTAATAGCATACGCAGACGATACCGTATTTTTTCCAACAAATAATACATCAATTAAAAATATAATAAATACCTTTGAAACATTCGGAAAGCAAAGTGGCTCTAAATTAAATATATTAAAATCAAAAATCATGGGAATAGGTAAATGGAAATTGAAAACCGACTTCCCCTTCCAATTAATACAAAAAAAGAAACTCAAAATATATGGCATAGATTTCCCAGCAAATCCTACAGATAAAAATAAAGAAATGTGGAGGAAAATAACAGAACATATTAACAATAAGTTAGAAAAATATAAATTTAAAACTACAACAATATTTGGCAGAAGTGCAATAATAAACACTTTTATTATACCAAAGCTAATATATATATCCAACATCTTCAGCCCCCCAATAAAAATCATCAAAGAGATTAACGGGATTATTAGACCTTTCATTTTTAGATTTACTAGACATAGTATCCAGTCAAAAACCTTAATGAAGGATAAAAATCGAGGTGGGATTTCCCTACAAGATGTAAGAACAAAAATCCAAGCTCTTAGAATTAAATTTATAGGCCAAATAGTGGAAAACCCAACAGAGTACCCATTAGCGCACTACTATGTGGGACTCAGAATTATTAAAATTTGTAAACTAAATAATAATATGCCACACTTTTTTGGAAACGCGCCACCCTTTTATAAAGAATGTATTAGGTATATTGAAAATAATGAACAGTTAACTAAACAAGAAACTAAAATTATTTATAAAACTTTAGTGCAGTCTCAAGAACTCACACTTAAAAATAGAATAAAAAGTGGATATAATTACTTTATTACAGACTATACAAATATATTCACTAGCTTATACGCATTAAAAATATCACCTAAAACTAAAGAAGTAACATATAGACTTTTATTTAATTTAACACCAATACAATACAAAATAGCACATCCATCTAAAACAAAAACGTATAAAATGCAAATTATGTAGACAGAACATTCAAGAAACAGGAGACCATTTATTTTATCAGTGTGGGATTATATCAGACACATTAGCAACAATCAGACAAACAATAAATAAACACACACAAATTAAAGTCAACATGTACAGAGCAATTATGCTAAACACCATCCCCAAAACAGACAGAAACACGCAGATTAGACTATTGACACTACTATCAGATTTCAGACACTTAATATCGACATGCAGAAACAAAGCAGTTTTCCAACAGAATTTACACTACACAGATATTCACTCATATATTTTCACAAAAACACAAATTATAAAATTATTGCAATCATTTGTAACCATTACAATTTTATGTTTTTTTTGTGGTATGGGTGGGTGTGTGGGTATAAATATAAACATTGCAAACTGTATATACTGCAATGCCAAAAAAAATTGTATTTATGCTATACAAAATGTATTATCTTTGTTGGAAAAAAAAAAATTTGAATTACTATTTTCGTCAATACCAAAAATTGGTATATCGAAACTACGTGTATAATTACAATTTTGTTTCACTTGAATGGAAATGCGGTTGCAAGAAGGTGTGTATGGATATGAGTATATGCAAATTTCAGTTAATATTTCAATTTCATTACTGTAATGGATTTGTATTGCAAAATGAAAAATAAATTCATTTAAAACCCACACTCCTGCACAACTTTTACACGCGCCCTCGTGGTCAGACCCTTCTATTGCACTTTGGTTGGGGCTAGCTTCTGAGGGCGCACAAACCTAGCATAGGTACATACAGATGCACACATTCATCCAAGCACTGGATTATGCGTCCTGATATCGCCCAATGGACTACGGTATGGGGTAGGAAATGGCGTGCCTCCGCCAGTAGAAACTAGTGAGGCAAACATCTGAGCAACAACAACATATTAGTAACTGCAGGACCAAGCTAGTCTTTGTCTTTTGCAGCCACTCGTCTAGCCGTTTCCGTGACTTCGACGCCTCCATGTAGGTTCAAGGTTCATCTACCTTACACAGGTAGATTGGGGTCAGGGCTGTTTCCTCCCCATACGTCATATAAATAAGGCGACCACGAGCAAGAGAAATTTGGTCGGGTGGAAAATTAAAACCTTACATCCTACGTGCATACTCCCAATATGTACAGCCATGTGGATCTGCCGCAGGGCCATAGATCACTCTTTCTAGGCGCTATTAAATTACCCCTAGACTGAGCGGAGACGCCCTAGGCAGGTTCTCTCTTGCGACTTTTTTTTTTACAACATTCAGAGGAAGATAACTCTTGTCATATTTAATAATTCTTTTACTTTATCTAGTTGCATCCCTTTATACGTTTCAAAATGGAAATCTTAGCCTACTTTGTTTTTAAACATGTAAACCTAAATAATAGCTCGAATTTCAATATCCAAAATCGATATTAATTTGTCCAACTTTTATACAATTTATGTAGATTATGTAAGGATATGACAAACACATCATATCTACTGCAGACCTCGCTTTGATCTTCTTTTATCTACAGCTAGCTTCCAGAACTACTAGAACATAATTATTAAGATCTTTGAGCTAAATGTCATAATTGAAAAATTGTTCAATGGGATTCATTGCTGATACAAATGTGGTTCGTTCCCATGGAGGCATAACAAGGTATTAGCAAACACAATTAAAACATATATATATATAGAGAGAGAGAGAAAGGGAGAGGGAGAAAATATGGACAAAAAGGCGAGAGAGATAGAGACAGACACTTATAGACACAGGCAGGCAGAGAGCCACGGAGAGATGGAGGGATGGACGATTAGACGGGTTTTCGATGGGTGGGGGAATGAATGGATGGATGGGTGGGTTGGAATAGATAAAAAGACAGAAATGTACACTGCTCTGATAGTTAATCGCTGCAGAAGTAAAGAAGATATAAGGTAAATAATGATGGCTAGAAAAGGTCAAGGGGATCCCGTAGCAGTCACTGTTGTCAATGATGAAGTGTTAGAGACGTATATGTATTAGACCTCAGCTTTGTAAAAGCTTTTATTTACTTGACATGGCCGTACTCCGGATGCGTGGAATTATATTTCTCCATAGTTAACCAATAACCCACTAACCCAGGGAGCTGACATTGTTTACTCTAACCTCTGCTAGTGCAACCTGTTAGTCTCCAATTTTTACGAAAACTAAACAGGTTATTTTTTTTTTGCGTTCGCATTATTTCTCTAATCCCCAAGGCGGTGTGCGTTGCACTGTGGTTTTTATTTTGCGCCTGTCGGCCCAGTGCATCCGACTTCAGCATGCATTTTCTGTAAGGATCTGCTTCCTCCTGCATTTTCTAAGGGTTTGCTTCCCCGGGGTAACGGCCGGTGCTGTGATGGGGATCGAACCGAACAGGTTATTCAAAAGTTGTTACAGATAAAGGTGTTCTTTTTATATCTACTATTATGTAAACATTTGTTATATTATAATTAGGAGATGCAGTGAACATCAAAGCTTCATTGTAAATATAAACAAAACTAAGATAATGACCACCCACAAAACAACAAGTCGACATAACATATAATTTTGGGATAATGAAATAGAACATGCCAGGAAATTCGAGTATCTGAGCTACAGAACGGACAACAATGGCGGCTGGGCAAATAGAACCAGAAGAAGATTGGCAATGCAGAGGCTACACAACCGGAGAAAATGTTGGCAGCACACCAGAGGCTACACACCCTGAGAAGATGTTGGCAGCATACCAGAGGCTACACAAACGGAGAAAATGTTGGCAGCACACCAGAGGCTACACACCCTGAGAAGATGTTGGCAGCATACCAGAGGCTACACACCCTGAGAATATGTTGACAGCATACCAGAGGCTACACACCCTGAGAAGATGTTGGCAGCATACCAGAGGCTACACACCCTGAGAAGATGTTGGCAGCATACCAGAGGCTACACACCCTGAGAAGATGTTGGCAGCATACCAGAGGCTACACACCCTGAGAAGATGTTGGCAGCATACCAGAGGCTACACAACCGGAGAAGATGTTGGCAGCATACCAGAGGCTACACACCCTGAGAAGATGTTGGCAGCATACCAGAGGCTACACACCCTGAGAAGATGTTGGCAGCATACCAGAGGCTACACACCCTGAGAAGATGTTTGCAGCATACCAGAGGCTACACAACCGGAGAAAATGTTGGCAGCATACCAGAGGCTACACACCCTTAGAAGATGTTGGTAGTATACCAGAGGCTACACACCCTGAGAAGATGTTGGCAGCATACCAGAGGCTACACAACCGGAGAAAATGTTGGCATCATACCAGAGGCTACACACCCTGAGAAGATGTTGGCAGCATACCATAGGCTACACACCCTGAGAAGATGTTGGCAGCATACCAGAGGCTACACACCCTTAGAAGATGTTGGCAGCATATCAGGGGCTACAGACTCTGAGAAGATGTTGGCAGCATACCTGAAAAACCAACAAAAGTGAGAATTTTGAGAACATATGTGTTTCCCGTGGCAGCAAACGGTTGCAAAACATAAACAGATACCAAAACCTAGAAGCAGTCAATCGTGCCCTTCAAGTCGAAATGTTACAGAAGGGTCCTGAGACCAGCATGGACCAAACAAAGAATAATGTAATCATTCGACAAGAGTTTGGCATACAAGAGAACTGCTGCGTAAATTCCACCATGAACATAACTTTAAAATACTTTAGCCCCATCAATGGACACAGCGGATTGAAGAAAACAGCAATGGAAGGTAGTTGTGCCGGGCAAGAAAGGCAGAGGAAGACCAAGAAAGCGATGACCCCAAGATGTCAAGGAATCTTTGGGCATGACTCTGGAGCAGGCTGGAGATTTGGCAAAAGCTTGGGCCTTCTGATGATCTGTTCACAGCTTTTTGTGCTCTCGATAGTTGTGTATGCCTGGGAGACTTGGACCATTTCTGCGGATATCCAGTACAGAATACATGCAATGGAAATGAGGTGCTTTAGAAGACTCTTGAATATTACATATAAGGATCGTGTCACGAACGTGGAAATACGACGAATAGTAGAAAACGCAGTTGGGCTTTCTGATGATCTGGTCACAGCTATCAAAAGGTGAAGGATGGCACGTTGCGAAATCCAGATGAATTAAAAATTGGAAACTGCGTGGTTCTGCACCAGGAAAGAAAGGGCGGGGTCGTCCAAGGAAGAGATGGGCAGACAACATCACTGAGTGGTCAAATCTTCGTTCTGGTGAGGCACGATGGCGGTAGCGGACAGAGAGGGGTGGCGTGGGATTTTGTGGGAGTGTCGTCAAGTGTGCCCCAACGACCTGATGGGTTTCGAGATGAACTGAACTTAACTGATAAATAAAATGTCTTTCCGAACGACACATTTTTTATATCTACTTGTTTTGGGGTAGATAATAGCTCTGAGCTGGTAGCTCTTGACAGCCCAATGCCCTCTGTACTCAAGCAAGCATTTTCTTCAGCCGGAGTTCGAATAGTCTCTGATGTCTGAGAGGCAAAATGCTATAACAATAAAAGACAGTTAAGGGAAACAAAATAACCATATAATACAATCAGAAACTCTACGTGGCCTTCATTGTTCAATAAAAGGCATTGGACCGGGTAAACCGATGTAAGCTATGGGAGGTAATGGAGGAATATGGTGTGGTAAGTCAACTACTGGATGGCATTCGTGTAATTGATGTAAACAGTGAAGAAGTAGTACGAAGGAATAAAGGTATGACAAGCTGGTTTCCAGTGCTGTGTTGTATACGACATGAATAAAATTTCACAGTCTGCTAACCCTTATAAAGAGTCCCTCAATTAACTGTTGTTGGCAGATGATCAGGTCATCAGCATTTACAGTCGTAGCAGACTGGACAAGCCTCACCAGGAAGCCAGGCGCAAGATGGACAGTGACATAGACGGCCAATTAACTGATAAGCATATCAAATGTATTTACTTGACTGAACAGATATAATCAAGACAATAATAATGTGCCAATCTTTGTCGATAAGAATCGCCATCATCATCCTGTGTCATACTGCACCATTGAGTCTGTGGGTGAACGATTTTGGGCCAGGATTTCCCAGACGGTAATTTATATTTAACAGCACGTAAGAGACTCATTGAGACTTTCACTGAATCGCCTTTGTTGACGTCCACCTGATCGCCTTCCTGCGTTAAGCTCGTTAAACAGGAGTTTCTTTTGGAACCTTTCGCGTGACATTCGCGAAACTTGGCTAGCCTATCTCATTTTAGCTTTCTACAAAAGTGTATGGATACTAGACATGCTGGTTCTGAGTAGGACTTCGTTATTTGTGATATGGTCTTGTAACTAATATGGATTATGCGCCATATGAAAGTGATTCAATCTCCTGGCGTGTCTAGCGTACACAATCCAACTCTTTCGCACATAGATCAGGGTTTGGAGAATGGCCGGATGTTTGCCAATCAGATTAGTCGCTGTTTAACGATATACTTCATATAAACATCTACTTCTATCTTCGGACGATTACAGGTAGAACTATTAATTCATTTGTATCTTCTTCTTCGTCCTCTTCTTCTTCTCCTTCTTCTTTTGCTCACCCTTCTTCTTCTTCGTACTCTTTCAGGCGTCAAAGTTAATGTCTTTAAAGAAAGCAATGGTCTCAATGTGGTCATGGGTATCTCTATAGAGCTTGTCTTGTATTGGGACGGGAGATGACCAAATATACCTTCTCTGTAACTCGTACGCAATATAACCTGTAAGCAGCACTCGCCTTGGACATCCTGTTGTGGACCTCAGAGTCAATATTTTGTTCTCTGGTGATTGTAGTACAAAGGTAAGTGAAGCTATCAATAGCTCTTAGGTGATGTCCCTGTGCAATGTTCTCGGTAGGATTCCCCTGGTGCACGTAGAAACGTTACCTCTGTTTTCTTGGTGTTTACTATAAGATCAAAATTAGTGCACGCAGTTGAGAAATCATGCATGGTTGTGATTATATGCTCATTTCGGCAAAGAGGAAATCTAAGATAGTTGCTTCTTTCCCTTTTGTGACGGACTTTAGGCACCACAGAGTGTAACAGCTGCCCATCCGTCCTGTGTCTGATCTGTATGCCAGTGTTACAGTCACGTGTTGCATCAGAAAACATGGTTGCAAATACCATGTGAACAATTTTTGTGGCCAGCACACGACCTTGTTTGGTTCCATTAATGACTTGGAATGTTGCAGAGAATTCACGAAACTGGTGGGTAACTGTGATTAATTTTTCGGGGCAATCGAATTTCGCCATGATTTTCCAATAGTCCATTCCCTGTTGGCGGTCTTAAAGGCCTTTGTCGGGTTAACAAAAGTCGTGTACAGATCACTATGCTGCTCCTGACATGTTTCTTGGATTTGACGAGCTGCAATCATGTCAACCGTCCCGCGACCAGCTCGGAAACCACATCAACTCTCTGTGAGTATATTCTGCTCAAGATGAATTGTTACGCGGTTGAGCAAGGCTTGATCTATAATTTTTTTCAGGTTTAGACAGATAAAAGATTCCTCTTTGGTTATCACACGATTGGCGATTGCCATTGTGCTTGTACATACGGATAATGGTGGTATCTTTCAGTTTCTGCGGCATTTGACCTGAATCCCAAATTGAGCAAAAGAGGTCTGTTAGCTTGTGAAGCATCACATGGCCTCCTGCTTTGTAGAGCTCCGCAGGAATAGCATCTGACCCCGAAGGCTTTGCCACTAAACATTAAGCTGATTGTTTTCTCAACCCCATCTGTACTGGAAGGGATACCCAGCTTGTCATTGTCTTCAACTTTCGGCATGTGTGGCATGGCTAATTCACTAATAGTGGATAGGTAGATTAGTATAGCGCTGAAGTGCTCTGACCATCGCTCTAGAATGTCGACTTGGTTGGTCATCAGTGCCGTGCCATCAGCATTAAGATCAGGAGATGAAGGATATGACCTGCGACCATAGACCGTCTTCAGGGCATCACAAAACCGCTTTGAGTCGTTTGTGTCTGAGTATCGCTGAATTTCATCTGCTTTGCTGTTGAACCAGGCAATATGCGTGGTCCTGAGCTGGTTCTAGACAATCCTGCAAATAATGATGAACATGAACTTTTTGAAGATGAGGAGGGATGTTCTTGGTCGATGTTTTTCCACCAGCAACGTCTTAATAGCCTCATCCATTTCATCAAACCAGTATTGGTTTCTGCGAGCTGCATAATGAAAATACTCAGAAGCGGTAGAGTAGACAGCATTCTGCACATTCTGTTTCCGTACATGGCTGTGTGTCCGCCAACCGGCTGTCCATATCCCTGGAAAAGCATTCCTTATGGGACCAATTTGGCAAATTGGAGATATTTTAGTCTCTTCTAAGGTTTTCAACAATGGTGACGTCGCCTAGGCTATTGGTGGAGATTAAACTTTGACACAATGAGTCTGTGATTTGTCCAACATTTGGCACCCCACATATAATTTGTCACTCGCGCGTCTCGCATGTCCCTCTTTCTGTTGAGGACAGGGTCAATAAGATGCCACTGCTTAGAGCGGGGATGCATCCACGACGTCTTGTTGCGAGTGGACATCCGAAATATGGTGTTGGGGATGGAGAGATCATGGGTGGACATCCGAAATATGGTGTTGGGTGATGGAGAGATCATGGGTGGACATCCGAAATATGGTGTTGGGTGATGGAGAGATCATGGGTGGACATCCGAAATATGATGTTGGGTGATGGAGAGATCATGGGTGGACATCCGAAATATGGTGTTGGGTGATGGAGAGATCATGGGTGGACATCCGAAATATGATGTTGGGTGATGGAGAGATCATGGGTGGACATCCGAAATATGGTGTTGGGTGATGGAGAGATCATGGGTGGACATCCGAAGTATGGTGTTGGGTGATGGAGAGATCATGGGTGGCACAGAGGTCCAGCAGTAGCAACCCGTTGCTGTTGCACTTGCCGGCGCCATGTTTCCCAAGCAGTCCTACTCAGGACTGATGGTCGGCCCCTCTCTGACATTGAAGTCACCAACAATAACACGCTTATCATACTCTTCGGTCGGCAAGATAAGGGAGTCTAACTTCTCATAGAATTTATATTTGATATCCTCAGGATTAGTCATTGTTGGGGCATAGGTGCTGATCACTGCGATACTCCTTCTGTGCCACAGTGAGAGTTGGACAGCCATTAGCCGATCGCTGATACCTTGTCGTTGTCGAACAGCCGCGGGGGCTAGATAAGACCTCGTGGCGAATCCGCCACCTCTCGTATTTCTGTTCTGTCGCGCCCACTCCAGAAGAATGTGTATCCCCCACAACTTATGTTATCTGGCCCTCTTCTGGCAATCCGACCCTCTTCTGGTAATCTGACCCTCTTCTGGTAATCTGGTCCTCTTCTGATAATATGGCCCTCTTCTGGTAATCTGACCCTTTTCTGGTAATCTGGTCCTCTTCTGGTAATCCGATTCCCTTCTGGTAATCCGATCCTCTTCTGGTAATCTGGCCTCACTTAAAGAATCCACATTGTAGCGTGGCAGATCTCTGGAAACTAGTGCCGTTCTAATTTGGAGTCTATCGGCCTTGGTGCAGTCAAGTAATGTGCGCACGTTCCATGTGCCAAAGGTAGGAGCCTTCATTCCGTATTAGCCCCACGATACATCTGATACAACTGTATGGCACTGTGACATGCGCTTACATAGATTTAAGGGAGGAAGCTTTGCTCTGTCGTCAGCCTCACTTTTTCTAGTCCTTATCTACACTGGTCCAGTGGCAAGACGTAGTTAAGACAACCGGAATTAGCACAGGATGCAGATTTTGTCTCAGAGTTTACTCCCGAAGCCATTTCCGTTTAACATGTAACTTACAAGGCAGCGGGGGACATTATTAAAACGTATTTCGTAACGGAACAAATATTTATCATTGGGTTGCTAAATGCTGACTACAGTGGCGTAGCGTGGGTTGTCAGCGCCCGGGGTAAAAGACAATTATTGTGCCCCCATAATCTGTTTACCGTAAGCATTAATAATAATAATGTTCGCTTACGCGTCTGAGGCCCATTGCGTCGGTCGTCCACATCTTGACCCACATCTGTATCGTTGTTCCAGGCTTCGTCCAGGGCGGAGGAGGAGGTTGCTGCTTGCTGGAGCCATACTGTTCGGGAACGTCCTCTTCTGCGCCTCCAGCCGGTCGGGGGAAGACTTTTGGCGCTGAGGAACGAATTGAGTAGTATCTTGTGGGCAGGGGTTTCCTGGTCCAGCCGAACAACATGAACGAACAACGAAACTCGGCGCCGGTCAAGGTGTTTCTAAGGTTGGATGAAGGCCTGTTTTAGCAGAGACCTCCACGTTACGGATGTAGCCATGCCATCGGATGCCCAGGATACGCCATTGCGCACGTGAAAGGCTTACAATCTCGAAGTCTCTGTCATTTTCAGCAATGTCCAGGTTTCGGAGCCGTAAAGCAAGACTGGGGTCACGCAGGATTGGTAGATGCGGATTTTTGTCCCTAGTTGTAAGCACTCCTTCAATCCATTCTGCGTCCTGCGTAATGAGCCCCCACCCCTCCTTCCCCCAAATCCACCCAACAAATATATTGTACTTCAAGAGCTAACCTAGAATAACAAGTTTGAGAAAGGTTGTAAAGATATGAACAGACATTATTCTCCCTTCAGACAGAAGAACTCTCCTCATTGAAACTAAAATAATCGTAGTCTTCCGGTTTCCAATTCGTATATGTACCAACAACAACTGTCGTTTCAGTAGAGCAGGACGACAACGGATCGGCGTGCAGGCTTAAATGTAGGCTATAGTACATCTCTGACAAAAACTACAAGTGATTAACAATACATTATTCCTATGACTTGTAATTATTTCATCTGTTCGCATCGAGCGCCGTGATCTGACGTGTTTTTTGGATACGCTTGCTTGAGTCATACGTGATTATGATGATACAACCAGAGTAAAACTTACTAAAACACTCCAACTCAGCAGTGCAGTCACTGACTGACTGAGTCAGTAGTGACAATTTGACTTGTTGTGTAACACAGTAACAGTACACTAAATAATGTGAGTCACATTTGAATTGAGTAAATTAGTAATTTTAATGTTTAAATATTGATATTGTCATATATACTATATATGCTATATAATAATATAGTTAAATATATATAGTATAGCATTCGTATACGATACAAACAATGTATACACAATGATTGAAAACAATGACAATGATACATCATTAATTTTTAATGATACATTATTACATAATAATATTTAATAATTAAATAGAAATCATTTTTTTTAAATGCTTGATAATTGTAAATTTATTATTAGACCTTCCCTTCCTGTGTAGATCTAATTATTATTTAATAGCTAAAACAAAGTTTCACACAATTAATAGATCTGCATTTGTTATAGAATATTATCTGAATTAAATTCAAGTTGAAAATATATTAAATTACAATATATTTTGCAATATTATACCGTAAACGTTTTTACGTAAGTTGCAAAACAAGTTCAGAGTAAACATAATAACTATAAATGTAGACTATAGTTTGGATAATTGGCATCTCAATCATAATAAAAAATATAGTATAGAGCTCATTCAAGCCTTTTAAAACAGTTCTTGATTAGTTTTTTTATACCAGGCTACCTTGAGAACATCCCGTTCCCAGAGAGTGCTGCGAGGAAGCCACGGCCAGGGTCTTGGTCAGTATATTTTGCCTGTCCAGACGTTAGTCTACCTCCCCTCTTCTGTTATATAAATTCAATACCGTAATTGGGTTTACATAAGTTACAAAACAAGTTGCATTGGCAGCTCAATCAGAATAAAAATTTAGTATGGAGCACATGAAAGCCTTTTTTAAACAGTTACTTTCTTATCGATACTAGTACTAGTAACTATTATCATTATAATAATAATTTAACATTATTAGGTTTCGTTATATAATTATGCAATACAAAGTACTAACATAAGTTTAACTAGTCTAATAGGACTAAAGTGGATATATTCAAATATATTTTGTCATAGAGGTCTACATACACTCCGTTGTAATATAAAACCTTACTAAGTTAACTAATTAGTTGTTGGTCGCTTCATTTATGAATTTAGAATATCAAGTCCGTACATACGAGTGAGGTGATATCACTCCAAATTGTGAAAAAAAGTTAAGAACATTAAATATAAATATATAGGACATGACACATTTTTGAATGGCTCACCAGTCAGTCAAAATTTTTACCAGTCAGCATGGTCGGACTACAGTCATGCAATTTTTGTTCAATATATATATAGGGTGTACATAGATCTGTATCCTGGTGTTCATTCAGGCACATTATGTGCCCTTTGCCAGGTAGTCAAATGTCATCTAAATTCCTCTGTCTTTTGCCTTTAAGTTTAAGTACGATGTCAGACCAAGATTTTATCATGGTCCATCTCTCCATCTCATTGGTAGACATCGGGGAGACAATTATATGTGAAAGTCCTCCATGACGTCACCATGTCGCTTATTCGTAAGTTCCACAGCTCGCTGCCATATACCACGGCTGGAATGACCAGGTTGTTGAGGGTGTGAGCTCTCGCTTTGTTGTTTTCTATCTGTTGAAGTATGGTCATGATAAGGCTCAAGCTGAACCACCCAGCTGCTATCCTACGTGAGATCTCTTTATGCATGTCATGGGAGTTAGTAATTTGTTAGCCCAACTAGATGTTCGAAATTAGTTTCCAGCCGCTATGGTAATACCCCTAACATCCCAATTTAGTGTGCGAAAAATTTCCTCAAGGGCAGGAATATATATATACACAAAGCAGAGGCTACACAACCTGAGGAAACTTTGGCAGAATACCAGCAACCTAACTAACGTGGAAATTTTGCAAACTTGTGGTGTTTTTCCTGTGGCTGTATACGGCCGCAAAACATGGACAGTTACCTAAACTTCAAAGAAGAGAATCAAGTCTGTCGAGTTGAAATGTTATAGAAAGGTCCTCAGAATATAATGAACCGAAAACAAGAATAATGCAGACATTCAACAAGAGTTGGGCATAGAGGAGAACTAGTTCATAAATTTAATCACGAACAGAACATTGAAATACTTTGGCACATCAAGCAGGCCAAGAAAGCGATGGCACCAATATGTCAAGAAATACTTGGACATGTCTCTGAAGCTTTGGCAAGAGATTTAGTTTTTTTCAGACTGGCTGTGATGGGAACGACGATCTGCAAAGGCATACTACATGATGATATATATATATGAAAGAGAGAGAGAGTGTTATAGGAATAGACTAACTGCAGTCAAACCCTGATGATTCTCAGGGTGTAACAGTGGCAAGAACAGGACAATTCCTACACCAAGAACATGCAGAGTGATAGGACAAACACTAAAGTCGAAATCCTGTAGGGTAGAAGGCTGAGTGTGACAAGAGACCAGACTAGAACAACTGATACACCAAGAGAATGTTGAAAAAAGCAGCTGACATTATAGTCTAACCCAACTAGGCTAGAATATAATTCCCCAATACTGGTGGTTGTTGTTTGCAAATGCCCACAATGAATAGGTTACCCTTTTGTGCGCCCTGAAAAGGATGTTAAGTAGCGAGTTGCAGTAGCTTTCCTCACATCCCGAGCGTGCTCATGAAGGTGAACAAGAGTCCTACAGGCGGTTGTGCTATGCTTGGCTTCATCTACGTGTCACTCACTGCTATGGAGGATCATGTTGATGCCAGGCTGCCATGAAAACAGCATATTTCCAGCGAGGGCTACTTAGGAGGTGAGGGTCTTGGCCAGTATGCTTTTTTTCCTGACCCTGACTAACATGTCTGATCAGTATATTAGTCTTCCTTCCCCCCAACACTGGTTAAAAGTATGTGTCTAGGGGGCATTCTTCTTGATTTGAAAGAAATTTCTAGAAGCAATATCCCAACCATCTTCTGAAATCCTTGGTTAGTAGCTGCCAAAGCTGTCGGTGGCCATCACACCTGATGGCGTCTTTAAGTACAGCAAGAAACTTTCTTCTCTAAACCTGGTCTGCAGCCATCCTGTGAATGGTCCCCCCAGCTCCGATTCATGATATCCATTTCACCATTTCAGCTGCTGCGGTTCTTTGCCAAGTTGTCTTAGGTCAGCCTCTCTTTTGCATTCCTGCTGTGGTCTGTTCCATAGTGGATCTGGCGATGGTGTCTGGTTCCAGTGTTAGGATCTGGCTAATCCATTTCAAGTGCTAACCTGTTATGATATAGTGCATGTCTTCCTGATTGTTCTGGGCAACCAATTCTCCTTTGGTGGTGGTGTTTGACTAGAAGATTATGTTGCTCTTTCTTAGACACATTGTGTGGTAAAATCATTTTGATGCTCCTTTCTTTTGGTAAATATCTAACGCTACGGGGAGGAAAACTAACATCTGATCAGGCAAAATATACTGATCAGACATGATAGTCATGGTCAAGCAAAATATACTGGCCAAGACATTCACCTCGATTTCCAAGTAGCCCTCCCTGGAAACGGGTTGTTTTCATTGCAGCTTGGCTAACGAGGTGAGGGATCGACATGAGATCTCTGTAGTAGTAAGCGACACACAGATGAAACCAAGCTTAGCACAACCGCTTGGAGAACCCCAGCCCACCTTCATCAGCACGCTCAGGATGTGAGGAAAGCTACTGCAACCTGTCACTTAACGTCCTTTTCAGGACGCACAAAAGAATAGTCCTACTCATTGTGGACATTCGAAACAACAATCTAACACTTCGCACCGTACAAAAGGTACACATCTATTTTTATATATTGTTAGTTTAGTGGTTGTGTGCGGGACTGTGAAGACTTCCAAACATTGTTTGAGCTAGCAAAGGTTACTCTGGCTTTCTTCAATCTGCTTTTGACGTCCTTGCATTTTATTGTTTACGTGTGTTTAAGAGGTATATAAATGTGTCCGCCTTTGTTATTTCTTCGTGTTCCTTATTTTAATTATTCCCCCCCCCCTTCCCCCCCCCCCCCCCCTCAACTAGGAGGGTAAGTCTCTAAGTAGGTCACAAACTCATATAGGATAATAAAAAGGTTTGTGTTGTTTAATACCCACAATGACTAAGTTGACTCTTTTGTGCGTCCTGAAAAGGACGTTAAGTTGTGGGTTGTAATAGCTTTCCTCACATCCCGAGCATGCTGATTTAGGTGGACCACGGTCCTCTAGGCAGTTGTACTATGCTTCGCTTCATCTGCATGGCACTCACTACTACAGGGATCACATCAATCTGCATCTCATCAGCCAGGCTGCCTTGAAAACAGCCTGTTTCCAGGGAACGTTACATGGAAGGGAAATTGTGGTCTTGGTCAGTGCATTATCCCTGACGCGACGTCCTGGTCAGTGCCTGACTAAACTAGGGTTGCCATTGAAAACGGTATTAGTTTCTAAAGGTATCATTAAGTGCCAGCCACATCAAGTTTGTGATTAATGGCGGTAGCAGCGTACATCAAATTGGATGATCAATTTAATTTCCGGAAAACGAGCTCATTGTGAGTGTAGAACTACTGACTGACGAGAACAAAAATGAACCAAATGGGTCTGTCTTTGCACTGATGGGATGGGATAAATGTATCAGTTTTGGTGGAAATTGTGCTGAGAAATAATGGAAAATGTAAGTGCAATAATAAATGTTTTTCAAGTTCGTATCTTAATTCGTTATTTAACAATAGCCAGTTGTGTGGTGACCTACTAACTGACTTGTCCTTGTGTGATACTTGAATAAAAGAGCGGAGAATTTGTTTTTCCATGGATAGGAAGAATTATTTAATATTATTATACTCACATTTATTTGTTTCCTAATTTAGTTCGTTTTATGATGTTTGAAACTTTGTTTGCTTGTTTTCAGATTGTTTTGTTTGCTTGTTTTCAGATTGTTTTGTTTGCTTGTTTTCAGATTGTTTTGAAGAAGTTTGGTAGAGGTTGATGTGCTGGTTTGGATGATGCAGGTGCATGAATTGTATATTCTGCTAATACTTCAAAGTTTATGTATGTGGTTCTATGCAAGAATCGAACCCTACCTCTGACAATGCAAATGTAACCCAGTGTGGAGACGAGCATGAAGAGGTCGCTGCAGTAGTAGTGTTCACGAGGAAACAAACCTGAAATGTCAAATTCAACCATTCACGATTGTGTGAGAAAGTCAATCATTTTAGAGGGATGTGAAGGTGTGGTCATGAGGGATGGTTCACATACCCTAACAATTGTCGGCACCTCTGGTGATGACTGCAGTGGTAATAGTAATTTGAGCAAAACTTCAGGGGTCCGTTCTGAGAAGATTAGGTATGGAAGAGCGGTGTCTCAACCAGAGATATCCGATGAGATGAGACTGGCACGCTCTCAGAATCGGGGTATCGATGATGAATGTCTGGACTCTTGCTCTAATGTGCTCAGTGCCTCAGCGAGACGATCTCAGAGAAATGGTCGAAGGTATGTAAAAGAAATACTACATTGCCATTTTATTGTGTATGTATGCATCTAAAAAAAAGTAAAGTAAAGATCCTGTTTCCACGTCATGTGGCATGTTGGGAATATGGTTTTAGGACCACATTGTCTTGCCTAATGGCACACAAAGGGCTGATGTGGTAGGCATTTGTAAGGCTAGGTTGACCCCGGAGCTGCTTGTGATCGAAAAAACATACTGCATCAATTAGAGATTGAACCTAGATCGCTTGTCTAAGCAGCAAATACACTAACCCACTGGACTATCATGGCTCCCACCTGTATGTATCTATCATCATTGGTGTCTCAGTCTCTGTAAACCAGGGACTCCCAACCTTTTAAGATTGCGAGCACCATGCAATCTAATGGGTTTCAGTTTTTGAAAAACAATACATTTTTAAAACACTCAGCGGATTAATGACATCCTTGTACTTTAAAGTCACTCAGAGAAGTTCAGTGATGTCCAAAGACAAGTCACTTGTAGCTAGCTACACGTAAACAGTCTTGCAGATGTGAATCAGTTAATCATGATCATGCTTTGTTCTTGAGGTATTTCATAAGTGAGAAAGCTTTTTTTATGGGTAGGTCGTCCCGAATATAGCCAGACATTTGAGAAAAACACTCCGCAGTATTTGGAACTTTTCTGAATCTTCTGCTCCCCAATAGGTTATCTTCTTCTTCTCCGTTCGTTCTCAATATCCCACTACCAAACCCTGAAATTATAAGTAGCAGAATGTAGCCCAGAGAACGAAATGCATTGTGTCGTAGTTTACAGCTTGGCTGCGATATTTGCACCTCTTGGTCCAACACTCCGACTTCAGCAAGCATTTTTTGAGTACCGGGTTAGCATTCCCTCTTCGATCCCTTCTTCTTAGCCAGTCTGCCCTGCTGCAGCCTGTTATCCAGGATCACCGCGTGGAGGTGTAGAAGGGTCTTGGCAGCTATGGGTTGCTGACCACTGCAGCTCTTGCGCTGCTGAGCATCTTGATCCCCAATAGGTTATGAATTTCTCCTTTTCAAATCAGCAGTGCGAAAAATTTCAGAACATAGAGTGATAATTATGTTTACTGGCAGCAAACGCTCAACTTAATAACTTTCAGGTTGCCTAAAATGTAATGGATGGATAGCAACATTATTTGTTTGGGTTTGCAAAACAAAATTGAAAAACAGGCTTCACGAGTGTTGGTGCTCGCAAGCACGTTTTTACTTGCATGACGCGAGCACTAAATGTCGTTAAAAGAGCACCGTAGTGCTCGCAAGCACCAGATTGAGAATGCCTGCTGTAGACCATGCATGTGATGGCACCCTGTGAGTTATGTCCAGCTACGTCTCTTGTATTTCGACACTGTCTGCTATGACTGTAAAGGTCGATCCGCGAGTGTCAGTCCCTGCCACAGATCGTACAGCCATGCTGAGGATGCTTGTCTGTTGGGGAGTTTCTCGATCTATTCAGTCTTTCTCTTTTCTCTGCAGCCAGAAGGCCTCTATGAGCATCAGCAGCCACTATGCCCCTTCCAACTGACTGTCTCCAAACAGCTCGGTCCTGAGCAGTTGTCTTCCCAGCCCTCGGATGGGAAGTCGAAGACTTCATGTCCAAATTTGTTCAAAGTTTATGCTCCGTACAAGAGTTGTGACTTGACAATAGAATTAGACAATCTTAACTTGGTATTAGTCTTTATTTCTATGGATTTTCATATATTATTTTTAGTAACAGGAATGCTGCCCTGTTTAGGCACTTTATATAACTGTATTTGTGTGTTGTTAAAGTACGATATATGTTTTTGTTGCTCGTCCATCTAAATGAAGTCCATGCTTTCTGTTCATACATTTTGAATATGCTCATTTAGAACATGGGTGACTGAAGAGCCCGATGTTGGCCTAGAAGGATCTTGAACAGTCTAAGCGAGGAATGTTCACCTGATGTGAAGACTTAATTTCACTGGCTTTTTAGCCCGTCTCCGTTGTTCACCTGCTACTTTTTGGGATACCTGGATACCTCACATGTTGCAACACATTCATGAAATAAAGTGGGCCAAGCGGTTTGCTGTTGCTGTGCCATGTGTTAGGTATTACACCAAAGGCTTTTAGTGGAGTCTTAATTGTGTCTTTGAAGTAGTTCTTTAGACCACCATAGAAGCGTTTTTCCTTCTGCGTCTCACCATAAACGATTATATTTGACAGCTGATGGTTTGACATGCAAACTGCATGATCTGTCCAGCCCATCTTGGACTGCATCAGAGTAGTGTTGATGCTTGTGATAACAAGTTCTGTCAGGAACACTGAGATCCTGTCCTGCCATTTAGTCGTGTCATCAGCTTGGCTTACAATCCCAACCTACCAGGTTTGGGTTGTGTCATGCTCAGCTTGACAGACTGGACATTTCATGAGATTATTCATGGTATGACTGCTCTTTCCTGTTGACAGCTGTAAATGGATACCTGACAAATTCCTGGGGAAATTTTTTAGCTGCTATGGGAGCTACTGATTTTGTCCTCTGTCATTGACAATGAAAGCGACTGCACCACGTTTGGCTGTGTCCAGATGCACTGAAGTTGGTTCTATGAGTCATTTTCCATTTTTTTCTAATTAGGACTGAGCTCTGGATAATATTCGAGAACCACTGAATACAAAGACAACTATTGGAAAACATTAGAACTCTGCACCATATGAATAAGAATGTAATAGGAACAATTGATGGCATGGCATGTGCTTTTGAAGTAAACACTGAATTGTGACAAGGATGTGTGCTTTCACCATTGTTGTTTAACATTCAGATGGGTAAAATAAGAACAGATAACAGCTAAATTGCAACTCCACAAATGAAACCTAACTGAATACATGAACTGTTTTCTTTTCTGATGACCAAAGCCTAATGTGCGATGATGAAGACATGGCTACACAATCTTTGAATGTATTTGGCATAGTCCGTGAAAGATAATATGAAGATTTGCGCATCAATGACAGAAACTATGACGATTAACTGAACACCAGGTCTAATTAACATAAGTGTAAATAATAAGTTTGCTTAAATTAACCTCAAAGTTCAAATATCTGCCTTGTTTTCTTTCAGGCGTAATCATTCCTTATATGGAGTCAGCCCACATTGCAAATTTGGACCTAAAGGGTTTCTTGTCAGCTCAACAGCATATTCTCTGTGAGTATCAATCTCTCTCTCTCTCTCTCATTCCAAATATAAATAACTGAAAGTGTGTTTGATGTGTTGTTTGTTCGTTTCTTGTACAATTCCAAACCGTTCCACTGATCTGAACCAAATTTAGCATAGTTACCTTTAAAGATCCTTAGGACATTTCTATCTATTTAGGTTTTAACCCTTTACACACTAAGCTGTGACTGGGTTCGATCCCCATCGTGTCCCGTTTGACAGACACTTGTGTTTTTTCCTCGGGCGATTCCTTATCCGTGTACGGGAAGTAGTGGCTACCTAGCGTACTGCACACTTGCCAAGAAACTTATAACAGCCAAATAAGTGGTGGTTGCAAGAAATGACATTCTGTAAAGGACATTTTACTTTCTTACTTACAGGGAGAGACGTCTTTGTCTCACTCATATACCCTCTATTTCCAAATGGGATTTAAATGTAGTTGTAGTATAAAATGAACCTCCAAGACAAATATCACGTGTAACCATTTTGCTACAAATGACCCAGCCATCCTCGATGGCAAGAATCTGAAGGACATAGGAGTATATCTACCTGGGTCGCTTATTGAACATGCATATCGACCTAAACCCAGAACTAACAAGACGTCGTGAGGGCTGGCGGCTTTCTCGTCCATAAAGATGGCACTAGACCATACCCACGACCAGATTCTGCTCACCTCCCTATTGAACTCCACAGTTCTACCTGCAATGTGTTATGCCGCAGAAACACAGACTTTAACAAAAGAAATGGCGTCCAAACTCAGTGACCCTAGCCTCTCTCACGCTCCAAAATCAACGTTTGAAAGGTCTTCACAACAGTGACATACGACAGATGACATTGGTGAAGGATGCAGTTACCCACGCGAATAAGACAAAGCATTGCTGGGCTGGCCACCTGCACCAGAGAACTGATGATCGTTGGAGCACAGCGGCAGCAATCTGGTAACTACGAGACAGACGACGACCATAGGGAAGACCATCTACGTGATGTTTCAGACAGGAACCTTAACACTCATTGATTCACCGTGGCCCAAGACATTAGGCAATGGAAACGAAGTTGGGACCCACAGCGGCGTAACCCCCCGCTGAGGAATGGGTCATCCAGTATAAAATAAAAATGGAAAATTGCATTTAATAAAATAATAGTTATGGTTTTTAACCAAAAACATATTTGGCATCTTTGGCTGTAAAAGCCTAAAGAGATAGTAAAGAATATTTTATATAAGTTTTCAAATTATTTACAAAGGCAGTATAACGAAATACGGATGATGACCTCATGACCCAATTTACTTGGACGAATGTGCATGCATAATAACACATGACCTTCAAATTCTTCCACATCGCAGTACTAATAGGATGCATGCATGAGATACCCATTCAGATGCTTAAGGAAGCCAATTCTGAATTAGTAAACATGTTGTTTTTCGACCTGTTAATGTAAGTTTAATTGTTTCTTCAAGACACAATTTAAATTGAAAGAATAAGTCTTGTTTGGGATTTTGGCAGTTTGATAGTGGAAATATTGACGATTAAGGTGTGGGTTGAGAAGGGCGGGCTGAGTGGGAAGAAGAGTTGGCTTGTTAGAGGGCAGGTTGGGAGTGCAATAGTGATATCTTCGTATGATGTCAGACATCAATTTAAATTTGTTCAAAGAAAGCAGCGGTCATCCTGAGGCTGTTGACACTGCCATAGAGCTTGTCTAGAGTCCGCACTCGTGATGACCACATGTGTTTTCTCTGGTCCTTGTATGTCAGGCCATTTTACAGCAGGTGTTAGGGGACATTTTCCCAGTACCGCAGGTGCACTCGTCAGTAGCATCTGCCTTCAGTTTATTGAATATATGGTACCCCAGTCTGTTGTGGTCTGTGTGGAGTCTGAAGACAACCACCAGCTCTCTTCTGTTCAACTATTAATAAACATCATTTCTTGTGTAGCCAGTTTCCCATTTGGCCATGTATATGGCCCAAATATACCTTTTGGACTCTTCGTAAGTCCAAAAATGTAAGTTCCATAAATGAGACCGTCTCTGTGGCCTTCAAACCTAGGTAGCACATATTCCCAATATGTATAAACCTGATCTTTACTTCTTCACTTTACTTGTTTTATTACCTGTTTTATGTTGTTTTGTGTCTTTTCAAATGCTATGGTTTGCTCACAATACAACCCTGTTCAAGCATTGTGCTTTTTAACATTGCCCAAGAGTGTATAACAGGTTGCCATTTTTTGTTTGTTATGCCATACACCCTAATATAATACTGGCCGAAAGAAACATACCAACCCCCTAAAATAAAAAAGGAAACTCTTTTGAACAACAAAAGGGTGAAAATATTTTATCACAATGTCTTTTGATAATCAAATTATCTCGTTCTTTGTGTCCTTTGATTATAAAATTATCTCATTCTTTGTTGTTGTTTGCGAATGCTTTCCTCGCATCCCGAGCGTGCTGATGAAGGTGGACCGGGATCCTTCAGTCTGTTGTGCTATGCTTGGCTTCATCTGCGTGTCACTTATTACTACAGGAATCGCGTAGATACCTCACCTCGTTAGCCAAGCTGCCATGAAAATAGAACGTTTCCGGGGGGGGGGGGGGGGGGGGCGGCTACTAGCAAGCCAAGGTGAGGGTCTTGGCCAGTATGTTTTGCCTGACTAACATGTCGGATCATTACAACTCACCTGACTAACATGTCCGATCAGTACGATTCACCTGACTAACATGTCCGATCAGTACGATTCACCTGACTAACATGTCCGATCAGTACGATTCACCTGACTAACATGTCCGATCAGTACGATTCACGTGACTAACATGTCCGATCAGTACGATTGACCTGACTAACATGTCCGATCAGTGTGATTTGACTGACGTAACATGTCCGATCAGTATGATTTGCCTGACCAGACGCTAGCTTCCTCTCACCTGAAAAATGTTTAACAATACAGGGTTCTGGTTACTGTGAGCAGTGCATGTGGTCAAACCCACACAGCGAAAAATCAGCCGTAGTTCCGTCATGTGGTCAACTCACACAGCGATAAATCAGCCGTAGTTCGTCATGTGGTCAAACCCACACAGCGATAAATCAGCCGTAGTTTTTCATGTGGTCAAACCCACACAGCGATAAATCAGCTGTAGTTCGTCATGTGGTCAAACCCACACAGCGAAAAATCAGCCGTAGTTCCGTCATGTGGTCAAACTCACACAGCTATAAATCAGCCGTAGTTCGTCATGTGGTCAAACCCACACAGCGATAAATCAGCCGTAGTTCGTAGTTAGTTGCCCATCACAAGCGAAAATGGCGACATCATCTCACGGTTTATTTTTTCTCTTGATGATGATTAAGCTTGCGCTGTATTTGGACTTTCGTGAGTAAGCAACTGCGCTGGTCATGAACCTCACTCTCTGATTCCGAGCTACCGTGGACCAGTGGCAAGACTATCAGTCGGAAAAGACTGGCAGTAACTCAGGATGCAGGCACTCTGGTATTACCTCCCTTGAGACCAGGTGTCGCTAGAAACTTGCGGGATTCGATCACCCACCGTTTCCGTTCATTGCTTAGTTCGTTGGCTGCGATGTTCAAGGACCTGTTGTTTTCAACACGGCTGGATACATCTGACGACAAACTATGCAACTGCTAAATTGTTAGCTGAACAGTATTACACCGATATTTCGCCGGCTATGCCCGCCTAGCTGTTGTCATTTCCCTCAAACTGTCATTGAACGGTCTTTGAAATTACCAAATTGTTCTCATCGACTGTCATGTTCAGTCGTCTAAAAGTGATAGTCGACCATCGCAAGCGATGATGGCAACATCATCAGACGGGATGATCTTGTGTGTGGTGATGATATAACTTGCGCTGTATTTGAATATAGGTTTATAGTGAGGAAGAAACTGCGCTGGTCGCCAGTCTCACTCTCTGGTCGCTAGCTACTTTGGACGTAAGTGAAGACGACTGGAGCGAACTCAGGACGCAGTCACTCTGGTCCCATCTTCCTTGAGTCCAGGGATCGCTTGAAACGCGTGGGAGATTCAATCGTTCACCGTTTCCGTTAATCGCTTTGAGATGCGAGTGTTTACCTCTCCACCACAGCAACTGTTACGTCACGTGAACGATCATTTTCAAAACTAAAGATTTGTCAAAATACTACATGCGAATTGATCTACTTATTCCTTCTCTTCTTAGTCACGCCCCCTCCCCAATACCTTGTGTCGTAGCTTACAGTGATAAATGCGCATTTCGGCCAGGCATAACCGATTTCAACTGGCTTTTTTTGGGAACCGCGTTTGCCTTCCCACTGCGATTCCTATTCCAAACTACACTAGCGCAGCCTGTTTACATAGCCGCCACTTGAAGGCTTGCATCTGTAGTTCTCTGACCCTGATGCAAGAAGCCGGCAATTCATAGCTGGCTGCTGTCAGTTCATAGCTGTATCTTCAGCCAGTGGTGGGTCATATTTAAATACGTTTTGTGCACCATATTTTTCATTGTGCTGTGTTTTTATCGCCTCCATGAAATAAAATACAATCTTTGCCTCCTGGTATCATTAACAGTCAAGTAGTCATTGAAGTCAATATAGCTCTTTCATTATGTTTTCAACCCTCGAGCGGGTTCACACAATTTTTTATGTCATAACGTCAATCAATATCAATTTTGGAATGGGCTCGTCCATTGGAATCTTCCATTGTGTCCATTATTCAGTGTGATATTTATTTGGTACGTTACTTTTGTAGGCAGACTGAATGGTATTCAGCCGGGCGGAACTAATGAAACCAATGACAACCCCAGACCCATACAGCGTCAGTGTGACTTCATGGGTTGGGGAGGAACATCCCAATCGTCTACTGGTCACTTTGTGACGAAACTACAGGACTGGCTGTCTACAGAGTCTTCTGCGGGGCCGCTATGGTCAAGAGGCAAGACTCTCGTCTGCCAAAGCGATGAACAGAAATGGTGGACTATCGAATCCCAACACGTTTTTAAAGTGGTCCTTGGTCTCACGGAAGGTGGGATCAGAGTGCATGCATACCGAGTTGCCTCCAATCGTCTTGGCATGACTTGCCACTGGTCCAAGGTAGCTCGGGACCAGAGAATGAGGTCGATGACCAGCACAGTTTTCGCTCACTAAAATCCAAATACAAGGCAAGTTTCCTCATCCAAGACAAAACCGTCTATTGATATCGCCATCATTGCTTGTGATGGGCAGCTAATGTAAATGTATGTCAGTAGCAAATGAACGTGAAAAAAACAAAAAGCTTCACGTTTCAAAAGTTGCGAATATGTTTGCGCAAACTAAGGTTTTAGTGTTCTTCATTTTAGACTACTGTTGTTGTTGTTGAATGTCAAGCACGATTAGCTTACTCTTCCGTGCGCACTAATAAGGGCGAAAAAGGCGGGTTGCAGTAGCTTTCCTCACATCCCGGGAGTACTGATAAAGGTGGACCCGGGGTCCTCCAGTCTGCTGTGCTAGGCTTCATGTGCGTGTCTCCCACTACTACGGGTATGGCGTGGTTTCACATCCCGTTAGCTAGACTGCCTTGAAAACAGATCGTTTTTACGGGGACGCTACTTGGAAGAGAGGGTTGGTTTGGTCAGTATTTTGCAACGTCCTGGTCAGTATGTTGTGCCTAGCGACTCAGTTCCCCATTTTTTTTGTTTGTTTTGCCTTTGCCTTATTTTTCCATTTCCCCAAGGCGGTGTGCGTTGCATTACGGTTTTTATTTCGCGGCTGTCGGCCTAGTGCATCCGACTTCGGCATACATTTTATTTACGGATCTGCTTCCTCCTGTATTTTCTAAGGGTTTGCTTTCCAGAAGTAACGGCCGGTGCTGTGATGGGGATCGAACCCAGCACCTTCGGGTTGTGAGCCGTGTCACTAGACCACGCCGTCCCCAGTTCCCCATTAGACTACTGTAGATACTTGATAGGGGGTCTATGTGGTGAAGTGATCAAGCCGTGTGCCTCGTGTTCAGTCGGTCAGGGCTCGAGATCGAGCTGTGACGGTCGGTTCATGATATGGCAATTTATCCGGAGATCTCTGGGTTCATCGCTGGAGCTACGGAGTTCGTGCTTTGTGCGATGCTCTCGGCAGGGGGGTGTAACAGTTCCAGTCGGAGCATGGGCGTTTAGGGCAGGGATGATGTGGTCGGCAACTCCGAGAACAAAGGTACCTGAATGTGTGCCAAGGTCACTCTCTGTCTGGACACTACGCCAAAGTCACTCACCGTCTCAACACACACCCCCCCCCCCCCCCCCCCCCCCGAGATTCATTGGACAGCTCTGATACTGCTTGAGACTATAACATACTAGACAAAGTTTAGCTCAAGCAGACTGGCCAGAGAGAGAGAGAGAGAGAGAGGATTTAGCTAGGAGTCTGTTTAGCGCACCCACTTAGTAGAAGAGTGATTGTTGGGCTGTTTTTATGAATGTGTGAGAACAGGGTCGCGGAACTAGCATACACCCTCGAGTCTTGGCCAGTTGCTCTATAAGGTGTGTGTTGGGTGCCCTATGTCTAGAGGTAATCTGAATGTGTGTTGTGCGTGCAGGACACCTTGTGTATGAGGTATGCTCTGACGAGTACGCCAGTATACAGATCGTCTAGAAGAGATTTGGATGTGTGTGGGGTGTGTGTAGACACGGAGGGAACGATGTATGTGCCAGATCGTGTGTATACGCAGATGGATTGAATATGTGAGTATAAGTTGAATATATTGAACGTATTATGTCGAGATCACTCGCCTGAGGGGGTCTGAGTGTCACAGAATACGAACGTGAGGACGAGTTTTTGAGAGTGTGCTGAGGATGCAGATAAGGGGAGGGAAATGTGCGGCTAGACTTGGGTTGGAATAGTTGGGAACTAGGTCAATAGCTATTGCTTAAAACTTCCGCTGTAGTTTAATATTTATATTAACATATATAACATATGGCTATTTGGTTAAGATTGTATTTCTTTTATTGTATTGTGTTTGTAATTTCATTACTTATTTTGTGGTATGAGCATGATATAATAAATATGCGTGCTGTTATTTGCAGTGCGTGGTCGTGAATGATGTGGATGAGTGTGGTAATGTTCTAGTTAGAATAACCCTGGTGCAAACCTGGACTCTGCTACAGGGGGTGGGGAGAGGGGGATACTGTTCTGTGTAGGGAGACTGAGCAATATGGGGAAACCCGTGGCAGCCCTTAACCTTTAAGATACTTGTTTTATTTGGCAATTTGTTTGACATGTTATTGCCGCCATCGGATTTTCTCCATTAAAATTGATGTCTACCACCGAATCTCTGCACAAGTCTTCCCCAAAAACTTGCAACGCCTCTGAAAAAGTAAAAGGTCTGTCAGACTTCAAATGGGGTACAACTCACATAAAAAGTTAAGAACCCCGGATTTATGTGGGGTATATTTGCATGTGTCCCATAAATATTCGTCTTTTTTAGACCGTCCTCCCGTGAGCCCTTTTATTATACACGGGTAGTCGATAACGTGTGCAAAACAAACTGCAGAGTCATACAATGTACTGTCGGCACTAATACAGTCACGTGGTGTCCCTAGCAGGTCACGTGCTGCGCTTAGTAAATAGTTTGAGGGCGTCGGCTCTTCATTGTCAGTGGCACGGTCAGTGCATATCTGCCACCCGTGGGACCTCAGCAGTGAGTGGGTCACAGAAGTTAGTGGTGCGAAGGCACCCTCGCAATTATATTTCTGCATCTTCATTGGATAATTGCGTCGTAATTCACCCCAAACAGAGTCCTGTGTGTTCCCGTCGTACGTAACGGGACATTCCATTTCGGATTAAGGGGAGGGAAAGTAGAAATAATGTTATTTTCAATAAGTAAGTAAAGTCTTAGTTAATGGCAGAAATGCAGAAAAGATGGTTATATTCAGTTTTGCGAAGGGTTAGGGTTGTTGTTGTAGAATGCCTACAATGAGTAGGATTACTCTTTTGTGAGCCCTAAAACGGACGCTAAGTGGCGGGTTGTTGGAGCTTGCTTCACATCCTGAACGTGCTGAAGATGGTGGACCGGGGTCCTCCAAACGGTTGGGCTATGCACTACTACGGGGATCATGTCGATCCCTCACCTCGTTAGCCAGGCTGCCATGAAAACAGCCCGTTTCTAGGGAGGGCTGCGAAGGAAGCCGAGGTGAATGTCTTGGCCATTATATATTGCATGACCCTGACCAGGCGATAGTCTTCCGCCGCTAGAGATCGGCTTAGATAACATGGTTGTCATTACATCGTCTGACATCATGGACAAGGCCATACAGCTGTAGAAACTGATTGCGACTCTCCTTGTCATGGAACAACGATGACAGATTATGTTTTGTTATTGCTGTTTGCCCGCCTTATTTCTCCATTCCCCAAGGTGGTGTGCGTTGCACTATGTTTTTATGTCGCGCCTGTCGGCCCGGTGCATCCGACTTCGGCATGCAATTTATGTAAGAGTCTGCTTCCTCCTGTATTTTCTAAGGGTTTGCTTCCCTTGGGTAGCCTCCGGTGCTGTGAGCCGTGCCACTTGCCCACGTCGTCCCCATTGAAAGATTCAAGAAATGAATTGCTAAAACGGCAGGAGTAATGGGATGCAGGAGCGGAAACTCTTGCCTAAATCTCACAGAATGTTTGTAACCCACAACAGCCAAAAAGTGGACTATTCGGTGACGCCACTATCACAATTTCGATGCTAAAACAAATATTTGATTTGTTTGGGGTGAATTAATACGGAAGTACACTTCATTCCTTTTACATGTGGATTACAGTTTTTAAAAATTTTAGCACCAGTAATATCTGCGCACGGTTTATGCTTTCGGCAAGCGTTTTCTCATGTTAACCATCCTGAACCTTTGGCGGGCGGTAGGTAGGTCGTCTTAGACTCACTGGAGTGGAAGGGAGTGATACATTCCCCGTCATCCAAGGCTGCTCTTGAAATATGCAGGGCTACATCGCTCGGCTCTCTCAAGAAATCATCACGCCATGCACACAATCAGCTCCAGACTCGAGGAATATAACTATTACTTTAGATCACCCCCACCCCCGGCACAACCCTAGGATGGATATTTCATGCAGCAGCTTCTTCGTGAATTACTTGACCCTGATACCCTAACCACCATTGTCACCGCCTGCATTACTTGGTCGCCCATCATACTTCGCACCTGGCAAACGCCTGAGTTAAGTTCGGAGCCCAGACTGTTCCCACATACCAAGACCAATGCCGGGTACTCAATATGCGACACCACAAAAGCCTCTGATTAGTGAAGTGGTTGAGCCCTCGCTTTGCTCGACAAAGGTACGGGGTTAAACTCCCGCGCCCGGCAAGCTCCAATCGACCAAGCTGTAAATTGGTGTTGGATTACTGTTGGGGAAGGAAAGGCAGCGAGGGAGGAAACTGACAGCTCATCTCGTACAAGTTGTGACTGATAATACTGAAGTCTAACCACTTATTCCAGACCAGCGGTTAAATCTGCCGTGGGGCTCTGTGTGGCTGTCCCTAAACTGCATGTAAGGCAGCAGCTATTGTAACCATGGATTTCCTTCTTCTAGACGAGTGACTTACTGGTTTCACTAGCGACTCGCATTTCACTCTTTTCATGTTGTTGATGTTTATTGGTTGTTGATGTTTATTGACCACAATGGGTCATTTTCCTTTTATGTGAACTCTGAAAAGGGCGTTAAGTGTGGTCTTCATCACACGTGATTGACGACACAGCTGGTAGTGTTAGAGATCCCTCTTTTGTATTTCACTGTTAGTTTGCGATGATGGCAGCATTATCAGACGGTTTTTTTTTCTGAAGTTGTAACGCGATGTATTTGAATTATAGCTAGGAAGAAACTGCGCTGGTCATCAATCTCACTCTCTGGTCCCGAGCTGCCTTGGTTCAGTGGCAAGACAACAGTCGAAACGACTGGAGATGGCACAGGATGCAGATTTTGCCTCATGGTTTGCTCCCAAAGCCTTTCCGTAAACATGTACCCGCAAGGCAGCGGGGGTGTGACATCCTTTAAGTTGGAGATGTAGGATGCCCAGGACTAATTCTATGTGTTCATCACAAATGGGACAGGAAACTGCAAGTACCAAATATTGTTCCAGATAGTCACAAAATGTTATCACAGAGTGAAAGTCAAAGACATACAGCCAATGCTAAACTGACTTGCCTGAAACCTACAGGAGGCAGCGGAGGTAATCCAGTCAAATTGTGATAATGTGCTCGAACCAGAGATACAAATAACAAACATGTGATCAAGGACAACTGAACAACTGGTCGAACATTGCTGGTAATCCATTTGCGCCACCTTGACTATGAAATGTTACACAATAAAAGGATGGCAAGTATCACAGACAAGGTAAACAGCGTTACACAAGACAACCGTCATATCCATACAATCGCATGTTCATATCAAACGTTACAGAAAAATAATGACAAACGTGTTAATCCGACTTGCCTCTAGTTAACGAAATAACACACCAACTGGTAATGACACACTACCAGTCATTCTACACACCAGTAGCATGCGCATTTAAAGGTTGAATCGGGTCAAGAAATGCATCTTTTCAATCGTCTTTTGCGGAGTACACAAAAAGACACCGCCATCTTGGTCGCATGTGACGTCACGTGTATATACTTCCAATCGAGTGTGCAGACAAACATGTGATTGAGTCTCTTGTATGTTTGCAGGATAGAAGGACCCTCTCCTTTTGGGCTTTATGCTGGTTACAGCTTTGTTATATTTATCATGTTTTGCTTGGACAGCGAATATAATAGCCCACATATTTTTTTTTTCGATTTTCAAATGCGATGAGCATAAATGAGTGGAGAAGAAGAAGGGAGCTCAAGAACAATATAAAAGAAGAAATGGAGGGTGCTAGAGCCAGTAGTTCAGGACAGAACACGGGACCTCCGAATTTGTCCTCCGTCTCCGATAGTACTAGGCGTCCGGCCTCATTTCACTTGAGATCAGTAGACGTTTTGAAACTTGTAGGATTCAAACACACACCGTTTCACGCTTTCGTTCGTTTCGCTGCTTGAGAGTTGGCAGCTTTTCCGCTTGGCAATAGTGGCCTCCAAGTCTCAGGACATCATTTTTGTCATTTCTCTTTTCTGCTGAAATCTACGCAGAGTGCTGGGAAGGACGACTAACGTCTGGTCAGGCAAAACATACTGATCAGACATGTTAGTCAGGGTCAGGCAAAACATACTGTTCAGGCATGTTAGTCAGAGTCAGGCAAAACATACTGATCAGACATGTTAGTCATGGTCAGGCAAAACATACTGTTCAGACATGTTAGTCAGGGTCAGGCAAAACAGACTGTTCAGACATGTTAGTCATGGTCAGGCAAAACATACTGTTTAGACATGTTAGTCAGGGTCAGGCATAACATACTGTTCAGACATGTTAGTCAGGGTCAGGCATAACATACTGTTCAGACATGTTAGTCAGGGTCAGGCAGATCATACTGTTCAGACATGTTAATCAGTGTCAGACAAAACATACTTTTCAGACATGTTAGTCATGGTCAGGCAAATCATACTGTTCAGACATGTTAGTCGGGGTCAGGCAAAACATACTGGCCAAGACCCTCACCTTGGCTTCCCCGTAGCCCATTTTGGAGACGAAGCTCGCCTGGCTAACAAAGTGAGGGATCGGCGTGATCCCCATAGTAGTGATTGACACGCAGGTGAAACCAAGCACAGCTCAGCCGCCTGGAGGACTCCGGTTTACTTTTACCAGCACGCTCGAGATGTCTGGTAAGCTACAGCAAACTGTCACTACACGTCCTTTTTAGGGCACACAAAAGGGTAAATCTACCCATTGTAGAAATTCCGTCAACAGCAACCCAGGGTGTTTCTCAGTTTGTACATTGACACTGTACGAACGTTTACCCTACCAGTTCTAGAGATTTTCTTAGAAGAAAAAAGTCAGCGATAAGTCCTTTCCGTGTTGTTGTTGTTCGTCCGTCGGCATCGATGAGTTCGAAGATGAATAGATAAGCCCTGGACTGTTTCTCACACTTCGTACAAAGAGATAGAGTATCCGCTTACATCGGGATTGAAGAGGGGTTGGTGTGAGCTGACTTCCGGAGCGATCGTAGTTATGCAGCCTCATTTAATCTTGATGTATACGGCTTTACCAGCCCTCTTGGCACATTCTCTTTTGCTTACCCGAGCGGTTTACAGGGGTCTTTGTGTATGACAGAGACAAGAATAGCAAAACTGTCCTGCCGAAGATGGATGTGTCGGACCGAAAGGTGCAAATATCGCAGTCAAGCAGTAAACTAGCGACACAACGCATTCTGTTCTCCGGACTACATCCTGCTACCTGTTCAGAGCTTGGTAGCGGGAGATTGAGAACGAACATAGAAGAATAGAAGCACCACTGCCCGCACAGAGAGCATATCGTAAAGAGGCGACTAACTGTGTGATATGGCATAACACCGGCCATGGTTAGGGGGCTTATTAAGAGCAGCATAGGTGGTACCTAACAGGATGCAAATCTACTTTACTTTAGTGTTTGAGTCTATTAAGGTGGACTCGCACATCAGTTAACCACACTCAAAGAATCTGGTTGTATACAGCCTCTGCAGAGTCTTCTAAACCATTATAGAGACAAGTTAGTTAAGTTTGTATGGTTGAGTTGCAGTTTTCTTTAGTTGTCTTATCCATATCTGCTGAAGTTTGTATGTTTTTACCAGCCCCATTTTCAACCCTCCTTAGTCGGCGTTTACGACATGCGTGACAAGTTACAGTTGTTAGTTTTCTGTCAAATTTTGCCGTTAAGTGTCGTGGGGAGCTTACGTCATCTGTCCTGCGCCAAGTGCGTTGCGTCGGTCAATGTGAGTCGTGTCGCTGCACAATCACTCTGTCATCTATACGCCTGCCTCGCGGCCGCCCCCTTGCCCTGTAGCCAGATCTGCTAGCGGTGTACGCCACCAATGGAAGTTTATGGGAGTGCATTCCCGTGAAACGACAAAACCAACGTATTTTGGGCCTAGTATTCTGCACAAGATGTAGTGCCGACCATATTTCGAATGTCGTCGTTCTGCTTTCTGTCTTTCCTGGTAACACCGATGACCTTCCTCACACACTTCATTTTACACTCCATAATTCTGCTTTTTCGCCCTAAACAGAACCATGTTTTGCACTGGCAGCACAGTTCTTAATTCTTAGTCGACCTGTACTTCTATAGGAGCAGATGCCTCTGCTGTGCAGGTCTCAGCTCTAGTATGGGTTGGATGTAGCCAGGAGAAGGGTTTCCTGCTTAGCGGGCTAGGTTCGTGCAGCTTAATACTCCGTTGCGTTGAAACAAGTGCTTACGGAGGGTGGTAAGCCGATATGTAAGTCCATCTTAATAGACTCCAACATGAGAGCCAAGCAGACCCGCCGGCTGTTAAGTGCCATCTGTGCTGCTCTAAATAATCCACTTAACCATGGCCGGTGTTATGTCACGTCACACAGTTAGTCGCCTTTTACGACATGCTCTTTGTGAGACAGTGGCGCTATTCTTATTCTTGTCATATACAACAAAGATCCCGTCATAAAGTCGACATAAATATACTGTTTATGGGCTACTGCTGTATTGTCAAACTAATGGTTGGGTCCTTAAGCCGTGGTGACAGCTGATATGTTACAGCAGATGTTTCTGACACATAGTCTTAATTTCCCTGTCGATCGAAAAAAAACACTGCCTACATATTTGAACTCATGGATCTGTTGAGCATCAATATAATTTACACATGTTAAGTTACTGATCCTCATAGTTTCTTTTTTTTTCTAGTTAATTCGCCTATTGTATTTAGCACAGGTAGACGCAAGCGCGTTCATGTAATTTTGCAGTTTATTTTCATCGTCGTACAGCAGGCACTGATCATCTGCAATGAGTAATATGTGTATTGAGTTCGGTTCTGCTTCAGATGTCTCAATTAGGCTGCTCTCTGATGCGGCTTAGTATATGTAGATGTTAAACACCACATGAGAAAGCGAGATGGAACAGCGAGAGTACAGATGTTACTAAATAATATATGGAAATCCAGAGAAACAAAGACTAATACCAAATTAACATTGTTTAATTTCAATGTCAAGTTAGTACTCATGTACGGAGTAGAAACTTGGAGAACGACAAAGGCAATACAGACTAAACTTCAGTAGTTCGTCAAAAAATGTATACGGAAGATAACGAAGGAAGGCTGGAAGAAATAGTGAGGATCGAAGATAAATGGCAAAGGATCCAACAACTAACGGAACAAGAAATCAAACTTATGAAATGCTGTTTGATAAGACACACAGACACACATTCAAACGTGGTCAGACATGCCCTGACATAACATCCACAGGGGAAGAGGAAAAGAGGGAGACCTCAACTGGAGAGAGCCTGAAAGGGCAGCTCAAGATCGAACTTGCTGGGAGGGGGTTGTCAATTTTCAATGCTCCGAAAAAGAGCAAATGACAAGTGTGTGATTGGCAGGTTGCAGCATTACTATATTCTTCTTGCAGAATCCAGTAACACTTGGACACGTGAAAACATGGATTAATTCGCATTTTCGTTCTTAGTGAAACAAACTGTCCCCACTACAACTACCGTCTTAACCATTCTCACCCCAAGCCTTGAATCAGAAAATACAAATTCATAAGAGCATGGAAATATATCTACGCCGCGCACCGATCATTAAGCTAACTACTGCCTTTGTTAGAGTAATTGATGTGGATATCTGCTGGTGAACGAGGAGTAATATCATTATTAAATCAGTTCTGTTCATTTCCTAAGAACAGACTTTACTGCACTCTGGGTTACCTATAGGCGGTCAGCCCCTCTCAGTAAATGGCGAAGGGTGTGGATACTGTTGGTTCCTGCAGTTCGTTGGTTTTACACACTTCTGCTCCGTCCTCTCGCGCCTCATTATGTTCTAACCTCGTTCAATATCAAAGATCTGCAGTCTGTGAATTGCCGATTCATCTATTGCGGTGAGATCATCTAACAGACGATCGTTGATACACTTCAAAATGTCATCCCTATCCATATCTAGTGTACCCTTAATTGGTGCCTGTGAAGCCAGGATGTCAGCTCTTACGTCACCCTGAACCCCGGCATCATTTCCAAGATAGTATAGTAACTCCACACCAGCCCCTGCAGGTTTGATACCTCTACAACTACCATCCACTCATGCCTCATCCAGCTATTCTGTATACCTACCGAAGTAAGGATTGTGAGTCTGATACGATGACTATCCCCGTTAAAGCGGTGGCATAAACCATCTCATAGCTGCAGTCACTGCTTCCATCTCCATTCTCGTCCTGGAGGTTGCTGTTCTGTATGCTCCGCAATGCTCAACGACGAACTGCCCGTTCACTGTAGCAGGGAAGCCCCAACCAGATATCTCACTTCTTAGTAGGGATCCAACGGTATACATATATGATGTTTCGTCCATCACGTTTGGTGAAGACTACTCTCGCTCTTTGTTCAGCCATGTGGACAATCAGTTCCGTTTGCTCTGTCCGCTGAAATGGATGACTTCCGCTGTGATTTGGATTAAAGTGAGGGTGATTGCACAATATGTCAACTTTACTCTCTCGTGCTGAGTTACCTTTGGCCAGTGGCAAGACATAATCAATAGGACTGGAAATAGCACATGATTCATATTTTTCCCCAGGGTTTACTCCCGAACACATTCATGTATATATGTATTCTACAAGGCAGCGTATTTCCATGTTTATATAGGTTATGGCTCGGTGACCATACCAGGACTTTGAGGTAGTTCTTAGTCGACCTGTACTTCCACAGAGGCATATGCCCATGTGCAGGTCCCAGCTCTTGCATGAGCTGGATATAGCCAGGAGAAGGATTTCCTGCTTAGCGGGCTAGGCTCGAGCTGCTGAATACTCTGATGCTTTGGGACAATCGCTTACAGGGGGAGGTTAACCAATGTGCCCGTTCATCTGAATAGACTCAAAACACCAGAGCAAAGTAGACCCACAGCTTGTTAGGTGCCATCTGTGCTGCTCTGAACAAACCACCTAACCATGGCCTGTGTCACGCCATGTCACACAGCTAGTTGCCTCTTACGGCATACTCTCTGTGAGACAGTGGTGCTATTCTTGTCCTTGTCATGTGCGCAGACCACTCAGGCCTTTGAGTGATTTATTTCCACATCTTTCTCTCTCTCTCTCTCTCACTCTCTCTCTCTCTCTCTCTCTCTCTCTCTCATATATTACTTGTTTCCAAACATATATTTAAATGTTATTTTGTTAATACAATACAAGTGAAAGATTGCATTGAACAGAGCATTAGTTACGGTTTCCACACAGAATATACTGAGCAGGTTACGCTGGAATGGGTTAATAGAAAGCATTTGGAGTAGCGGTTTCATAAGCAATAGTGCTATATGGCCAAGTTTCCTCGCCCCATTCATAACCCTCAATAGTCTTTTATGGTATCGATCCCTTTTCAGCTCAATCTGGAACATATGTGCGCAATCTATGTGCCACTCAAGCAGGTACAGGCGCTGCTTACCATAAAACATGTCTTTCACTATCTGGAAATGTGGGATATGATACTAATGTCTGGTCAGTCAAAACATATTATTAGTCAAATCGCTGCCATGCTGGATACCTGTTAACAGGAAAGGCTGCGGAAGTAAACCCTGAGGAAAAATCTGCACCCTCTGCTATCTTCAATTGTCTCGATAAAATGTTGCGACTGGTGAAATGTAGCTGAGGACCAGAGAAGTGAAGTTGGAAAAAGGCACAGTTTGCTTGCTCACTTTAACCCAAAACACCGCGTAAGTAACCCATTCCAGCGGACACAGCAAGAGAAAAGACTGTCTACGCCGCTGAAGAAAGAGAGTGGTCTTCATCACATATGATGGACGAACACCATTGTGAGTCAGGGTCAGGTGAATATCCTGACCAAGAATCCACCTCACTTCAATGCAGTTCTCCCTAGAAACAGACCGTCCCATATCATTCCGAAGGAAAACATTGATTTGTTTTAAAAGCGTTTTGTTTGTGAAATACTGCAAAATACAAAGGCATTATAACGCCAAACATACCAATTACAGTCAATCGAGGAAAGGAGATAACACAGTTTGAATAAAATAAGCACATCTGCTCATCAAACTGACTACAATGTTACGGCGAGCTTTAAAGTCAAAAACGAATTAGCTACACACTCGAAGTCATTTTCTCAAGAAGGATGTCCCAGTGCTGTCATTAATGTAATGCGTCCTGACAAAAGCAAGGCGTTAAACTAATATATCTTGATGGTTAAACTGCGACAAAGTGTGTCGACGGAATGGCGGATCACATCAAATCAAGCCTAAAAATTGCTAAATAATTTCTCGCGTGACAATTTGAAGTGTTTTCCATTGCTTTAGGCGAGAGCACAGACACTATCAGTACTGCGCATTTCATTATATGTGTCCCGAGAGTGGGTTCTAAATTAGATTGTACTAGAGAATTACTTCCTCTTAAACCAATGAAACACACTACAAGGAGAGGACATTGTTTTCAGTCAGTAAACATTTTTTTTTAAAGTTTGTGATTCGTACATTGGGAGCTTCACTGCTTCTGTTTTTTCTGTTGTCCATCTTGTACGTGGTCAGCCTTTGGCTCTTTATCCATTGTATCTGTATAGCGTCTCTTTCCGAGGGATACTATCTGGTGAGTGTCACGTGACCGTACCATTTGATTTGTTGGTGAAGTCTTAGAACTGATGTTGGACCTTATTGTCTCCTAATATCTTCGTTTCTGATTATATCCAATCTTGTTACTTTAAGCATTCTGTGCAAACATTTAATCTCTGTTGTTACCCAAAAATAATCATTGTTAATGTCCTATTCCGGCATTGATAGCACATTGTGGGTATCTTCTTCGTACGCTGTTCTTCTTCTTCGTACGCTGAGACATTGTGGGCATGAATATCGTGTTGTATATCATTCTTTTTGTAACCATTGTCACGTGCTTACATTGTAATATCGGTGGCATGTGCCCAATGATTTGACTTGCTTTATTGCAACTATTTTGGATTTTACGTAAATACCAATGTCTTAAAATGTTTGAATAACATCATATTGTATGGTATGGCCCGGGAATATTTAAAACTCGCCTGTTGGTGAAGTTACATTTGCCTGGTTTAGATTTGAGATAGTGGGGACTTTGATAAAGCTCTTACGGCTATGTGGGTTGATCGCATTACAAGGCTAGAAGTTGTGCTGCAAGGTTTTGATGGTACTAGCAAGGTTGTGATGGTCCTTTCTTAAAGGAAGAAAGGAGATAACTTTACCTAACGGGTTAGCCATTTTCTGGCTCGGTCGATGACTCGTCATATCGGAAAACACCAGAGGAGCAGAACACAAGGAAAGCGTTTATGATTGACAACCGCCTCATTGGTCAGAGTAGCAGAGTGGATAAACGATCGTTTCTCTCGGGAAAGGTACCGGGTCAAATCCCAGTGAATTGCTACCGGAATTAATGTTATGAAAATAAATCCAGCTGGGAGGGGAACTGACCATTTCACCTCATAGCAAGAAGATGTCCAAAACAATGAAGACTCTTAACACTTTATCCCCAATGGCAATGTCTGCGATAGGGCTACCACAACATAGGTTGGCTGCAATGGACCTCCCACGTGGCCTGTTTATTTCCTTAGTGGTACACTCCGACAGACTGTTATCAGTAGATTGCCCTATCATTTATATCGCTTCCTTCCTCTTGCCCGCCTACCTTTAACCTTTCCCTCCAATATTGTTTTTGACAGTGTCTCTTATTATGTCAATAATATTTGATCGGCCTAATGTAAGCCTTTCAGTAATTCCCTTCCCATTGTTAATCCCTCAGAGACTTCTATATTTATTCCTCGAAATGCGACCTATTCTTCTGTTTATCCACATTTCAAGGGCCTCTATTTCGTCCTCCAACTGTTTGCTGGTCGTCCACTTCCGTTATTCACATACATGATCAGGTGAATACAAGAATAGCTAGAAGCAAGTGCGGCATTTGGTAGACTTCTTAGCAATGTCTGGGATAGGCGAGGGGTCAGGACTTAAACAAAAATTAAGTTTCCCAGCTGCAATTGTTCTACTTATTCTCGTATATGCATGTGGGACCTGGACCGTGTAGAGTCTTCATGTCGGGAAATTAAACCACTTCCACACGCACTGTCTGTGGAAACCACTGAGGATTAGATGGCAGGACATAGTGTGAAATACATGTGTTAGCACGATCGGGCGTGTCCAGTATACACAGCATGATATGTGCAGCACAGCTGAGATGGGCTGGCCATGTGGTACGCATGTCGGATCAACGTCTACTAAAAGAGCTACTCTATGGTGAACTGCAAAAAAAAAAAAAATGGTAAAAGAGCAAGCGGTGGGCAGCGGAAAAGGTACAAGAACACTTAAGATATCACTGATCCAGTGCGGTATTAACCACGATGACTGGGAATGTATCGTCACCAATCGGACAGGCTTGCGCAGCACAATTGCAGAAGGTGTTCCGAGACATGAGGCATCAAGAATAGATGAATCCAGAGATGATCGTTCACCAAGTCAGCTCACATCAACCATTCTTCAACCTTGGTGGAAGGGCGTATCCTATTCCCTTGTACTAAATGTGACAGCCAATTCGAGCCTCTGTTTGGCTTATATCGCAATCTTGAACTCATGCGAACAGTAAATGTCGACAAATCGGCCCTCGTCGATGACGATGGACCATCAACACGTACCGCATGGCGACTCTCGTGTTTAGTCTATTTATATTTTTGCGTGAATCTCAGTACATTTCTCATGTTGCGTAATTCTTTACTTCGTCTTTCTCGTCCACTTGTGCCGCTAGGCGTCATGGGTAAGCTGACGTTTCCGCTCCCAGACCAAGTGTTTGGCGTTCGCTTTCGTAAGGTCCCTGTTAGTGAGCCAAGCAAGATATGTCCGGGTTAGGGGAAATATACTATCCAAGGCCCCATAAGCCGTATTATAGCAGCCTGGCCAATCAAGTGGGAATCGACGATGTGATCCCCCAAGTGGTGAAGCTGTTGATGGTGCATGTATTATTATATTACTTCTTGTTTGACATACTTTATCCTAAGTGGCTTTCCGTGATTCACACATTGTCGGCCACTATCTGGCTGTTATTGTTGAATGCTCACAATTAGTAGGATTACTCTTTTGTGCGCCCCGAAAAGGGCGTTCAGTAACGGGTTGTTGAAGCTTTCCTCACATCTCGAACGTACTGTTGAGGAGCTCTTGGAGGTTGTGCTGTGCTTGGCTTAATCAGCGTGTTGCTCACTACTACGAGGATCGCGTCGATCTCCCACCGCGGTAGCCAGACTGCCATGAAAACAGCCCGTTTCCAGGCAAGGTTACGAGGAAGCGAGGGTCTTGACCAGTATATTTTGCCTAACCCTAACATGTCTGAACAGACGTTAGTATTCTGTCCCAACTTCTGGTTAATATGGCTGCCGCCTTACGTTTTGTATCGGTTGCCTTGCCCATTATCATTATTGTGATTTGTTAGAAGTATTCGTTTGTTAACTGTCTCTGACGAAAACCATGTAGCCTTAACGCGCGTTTTGTTTTGTGTCTGTCCTGATACGGTAACCGAATCATACTTGTATATGTTTCTATCAGCTGTTTAGATCACCGGCAAGTCAAGCACTGCACTAAATCCAGATGGAACCAAATTCGCCTACTTCAGTGCGTCTCGGGATATACGAAGAGTCCATGTAAACCTACACCAAAGACACATCACCAAGAGGGGAAAACTCAGAACGAAAAACTTCCAACAACAACATAGACAGACCCGTATTGTTGATATCTCAAGACTCGAACCTTCCACATGTTAATTAGAGACGTATTCTCGGAATCCGCTGTAATGACTGTCCGAAATGCAGAGGTAATCGCAAATACAAAATCCCCTCCAGTCTGGGAATACTTGGATCGCCGCCCCCTCTCCATATTCGGCTATGTTGTTCGCGCTGACTCATGATGTCTCAGTCCATCCGATTCTCCACACATCTGCCATCTGTGAAAGCCACCACCCACTGATAGAAAGCGCGGGAGAGGACGCTCTCGCACGCCACGCCGTCTACAGTTGCCTGCATCTGACTCAGCTTTAAATAGGGGTTGATAAATGTGCCACTACACTTGCACATGGTAATTGTCGACCTGGCGGGTATCCGTGGTGAAATGTTCAAGCCGTTCAACTCGATCAGATGGCCGGGATTCGAATTCGAGCTGCAAAGGTAAATTTTTGATGGCAATTCTTTTCCAGAGATCCCTTGGTTCAGCGCTGGATATGCGGAGTTCGCGCTTTGTGCGATGCTCTCGACAGGTGGCGTACCGTTCTGTGAAGAGAGACCGATCCATATGGGGAGACCCTCGGCGATGAAGTCAAGCCCTCGCCTTTAATCCTTTTAACTATCGACAGACGCAACGTGATCTCTGATGCTCCTGCTATTGTTGTTGCCCGTATGTTATATGATTAAACGATATATCACGATAGTGGTTCATTCTCATAGATTCATTATCATAGGCGTCCCAGTCTTTATAGACCATGCGAGTGGTGCCCTGTAAGTTTTGTCCAGCTCTGTCTCCTGCATTTCGACACTGTCTGCTAACAGTCTCTGCCACAGATCGTACAACCATGCTGAGGAGGCTGGCTTGCGTGGCTGTTCCTTGATCTTTTCAGTCTCTCTTTTCTCTGCAGCCAGAAGACCTCTACGAGCGTCAGCAGCCATTATGCCGCCTCCAACTGACTGTCTCCAGGTAACTCGATCCTGAGCAATTTCTTCCCAGCCCTCGGATGTGATGTCGCATGACTTCATGTTCCTCTTACATACGTCCTTGAATCGCAGTGTGAGAGTGCCGATTCTTCTAACTCCAATTGCTAACTGTCCATAAAGGATATCCTTTTGGTAGCCTCTCGTGTTCCATGCGATAAACATGTCCCAACCACCGAAGTCGTCGCTGGCTCAACATCGAGTACATTATGTGAGTGTTTGATCTCCATAAGACCGAATTGTGTGACACTCTCTCTTGCCACCCAATGTACGCCGTAAAAACCTCATGTGAAAGGTGTTCAGTCGCCGTTTCTGTTTAGTGTTAGGATTACTAAAACATTATATATTTTTTCTTGTTATGTCGTCCTCGGCTCATGAAATTGTCCCCACAATATTTCTGATGTTATTATTTGCCATTATATCCCTCATGTTCGTGTATATTACATTTCCCAAACCTTTCAAATCACGAATATCTTCTTACCATTGCGTTAGATACGGATCGTGTCTGACACTGATAAACAGTAAGTTGGGGGATCCAGTGGTCTAGAGGTAAGGTGTTCGCCTCGGGTACTGGAGATCACGTGGATCATCCGGTAAATATTTCCCCTGATCTTTGCGTAGTGAGATCAGACACCCGTGTGCAGTGGCGCGCACGTTAAAAATACCGCAGAAATTGGAGATTGAAAAGAGTAGGCCTAACGGCCGCTGCTCGGACAAAATTCAAGTTAAAAACCTACTCAAATGATTCTAGGGATTCTCGCCCCACAGAGAATATGTTGCAAAAAAGAGGGCTGTGTGGCCATAACAACAAGTCTTCGTTATATAGTTAGAGGAGAGGTTTACATGGTATCTGACAAGCTGCGTGTCTACCTTGCTCTAATTTACGACTCCACTTTCACCAGTCTCAAAAATAGGCGATCGTATATTCCAAGGGCTAACAGATGCTGGGATTGACCTAGCGAGTCACCAGTGGATTTTCACCTGCAAAAAAAAATATATAACAAAGTAGGTCATACCTCCACACGACGTCTAACTACAGTAGTGGACTGAAGGTAGATAGATAGAAAGCTAATAACTATATCGTTTAACAGGGACAATGAGGCTAACGTCTGGTCAGGAAAAACACACTGATCAGTCAATGTTAGTCAGGGTCAGGAGAAAAATACTGGCCAAGACCCTCACCTGACCTCGTTGGTCGTCCTGGAAACGGGCTGTTGTCGAGGACAACAGTCTGGCTGACAAGGTGAGGTTCGACGTGATCCGCATAGTAGTGAGCGACACGTAGATAAAGCCAAGCATTGCAGAACCGCGTGGACGACCCCGGACCACCTTCATCAGCACGCTCGGGATGTGAGGAAAGCTACGACAACCCGCCACTAAACGTCCTTTTTAGGGCTCACAAAAGGGTAACCTACTCTTTGTTGGTATTCGCAAACAACAGATGTTGTGTAGTTTTCAGCCCCATGTTAGGGCGTTTAAGTTTACATTGGATTAAGTCGCTGTCCATGCTTTTTGTATAAGTCACGGACAATGCTTTTTGTTTTAATTAGACACTGGCATGGCTCTCTTGCATACGTCACTGCATACATCCTTTTTGGATAAGTTACTTTCCAGTCTTTTTGCATAAGTCACTTTCAATGCTCTTGGATAAGGCACTGGCAAGGCTTTTTTGCTTAAAAGTCTCTGAATGTCTGGTCAGGCATAATATATTGAAACAAAGTAAGGGATCCAGATGATGAGCAGCGCATGAGCTACAGTGATCAGCGACCCATAGCTGACTGCTAGCGTCAGGGCCAGCGAACCTTCTTCTTCTTACGCTGTCAGACGTCGACCTTTATTTTTTCGAAAAATAACAGCGGTCATCCTGAGGCTGTCGACACTGCAATAGAGCTTGTCTAGTGTTGCCACTGGTGATGGCCACATATGCTCTCTCTGATCCTCGTATGTCGGGCAGTTTTGCAGCAAATGCTCAGCGGTCATTTTCCCGGTACCACAAGAGCATTCGTAAGTGCCACATATCTTCAATTTGTTGAATAGGTGGTACCTGAGTCTATTGTGGCCAGTGCAAAGTTTGAAGACCACGACCTGCTCTCTTCTGTTCAACTGGTAATAGGCATCGTTTTTTGTGTAGCCAGTATGTTCTGTTTCCCACTTGGTCATGTATCTAGCTCTAATAAGCCGTTTTGACTCTTCGTATGTCACACTAGTATCTGGTTAGGGTAGTCTTGCACCTTCTTTTGCCAGTCTGTCTGCCTCCTCGTTGCCTTGGATGTTGCAGTGGGATGGAACCCACTGCACCACTACTCTTTTTGGTGCGGACTGCTGGCATAGTTGACCGAGTACTGCTCTTAAATCATTAAGTTCAGTATTTTTCTGGCTTTTTAGTGCTGTGACTACGACCAGGGCATCTGTAAGCAGGACTATATGGCTTTCATTCCTTTTGCCTGTCACCATTTCTTCCACTGCCGCCCTCAGTGCCTCTGACTCCGCTCTGAAATTGCTTGTGTATTTTCCAGTTGCTAATGACAGTGTTATTTTTCTGCCATTTGGTAGGCCCAGGAATGCCCCTGCCCCTCCGTTCTGTGTTGTGTTTGTTACAGAACCGTCGGTGTATGCATGGGTCCAGTCCATGCTTGGGTAATTTTTCATTATGTACCTGAGGGTTGTATCTCTTCTTTCTTTTTTCAGTCTGGCAGTTTTTGTTTCCAATACCTGGTATATCTTCTACCACCTCTGGAAATATATTCTGCCTCCAGGTAGGTTTACGTACAGTAGGGATGGGCTTTGGTGTTGTTAGTGTTTTCATTAGGGTCTTCGTGCATCTTTGCTTTGGCAATTTCTGCAAAGTTTCTCCCCTTTAGTTTCCCATTTCCAAAATTGTTTAGTCTCTGGTGCATTGGATGGTCAGTCAGTCTTCTGAGTTTCTCTGACTGCAGCTGGGCTCTGTAGTCTCTTCTGTCGGTCATGGATTGCAGTTTTGTAATCTTTTCAAGTTCTACAATTGGCGTTGACTTCATGCCTCCTGTTATAACTCTCATGGCTTGGTTTTGGAGTTTGCTAACTTTATCGAAGTTCGCCTTTGCTGCTGTTGTCCATGCCGCAATGCCATACTCCAGAACTGGTCTCACTCTTCCAGTGTACAGTTTCTTTAGTATGCTTTCGTCTGCTCCCCAGCTTGTGACAGCAAGTTTCCTCATGACTGCCATTCTTTCTTTGGCTCTCATTCGGTTTCTCTCGATCTGACTTTTCCATGTCATGCGCCGATCAAATGTGACTCCCAGGTAGTTTGGGTTGTCGTTTGGCTGCAGGTATTTCCCGTTAAGACTTAATTTGGTGTTTTGTGGTTTGTTTGAAAGCGAGAATATTGTACATGTGGTTTTTTCCTCGTTTATTTTGACCAGCCATGAGTTCGCCCACTCTTTCAGCGATGTTAGGGCCTGCTGCATCCGATTTCTTGCTATGGTGATATTCTTTTCAAAGGTCTACATAGCCAGATCGTCTGCAAACATTGAGCTATGGATTCTTCTTGGTATATTCTCTGTTATGTTATTTATGTACACCAGGAAGAGTGGGTGACAGTACTCCTCCTTTGGGTACTCCCTGCTCAAGTGTCACCTTTTTGCTCATCTGCCGTTGTACTTGAACTCTGGCTCTTCTGTTTTTGTGGTAGTGGCTGATCCATTTGTACATTTTCCCACAAACATCACTTCTTCGTAGCTTGACTTTAAGTCCCTCTTTCCAGACTTTGTCAAATGCCTTTTCTAGGTCCACCCAAACCGCTACTGTGTGTTTTTGCTCCTGGTAGGATCTTCAATTTCCTGTGCTATGAGGGTGACCTGATCCTCAGGGGATCTGTGCTGTCTAAAGCCTGCTTGCTGTGGGATTAGTATGTGTTTTTCTTCCAGATGCCACATCAGTCTGGTGTTTATCATATGTTTCATCAGTTTGCCTACACAGCTCAGTAGGCTGATAGGCCTGTATCCATTTGGATCTGTTTTATCTTTTCCTTTCTTTGGTACTGGTACAAGTACTGCGTCTTTCCATGCCTGGGGTACAATACCCCTTTTCCATCTTTCGTTCAGGACTGATAGTAGTTTCCTCTTTGCTGTTTGGCCCAGCCCCATCAGCATTTCGTTTGTTACCCCATCTTTTCCGTGAGATTTCCTTTTCTTTAACGTTCTCATGGCCTCTTCCATTTCATTCATTGTTAGTTTTGCCATCATGTGCTCTTCTGGTGCCATATTGATGTTGTCGCGCCCCTTTCACTCTTCACTAATGTCTGTATGCCTATCTGCAGGGACATCAATGGGGTTTGCTCTGGCATAATGTTCTATAAAGGCGTTTGCTGCTTTTTTTCCAGTGAGCATGTTGTCTCCCTGCTTGATGGTAATTTGTTTGTTTGATGGAGTTTCGTCATTCATGGCTCTGACTAACTTCCATAGTTTGTTCCCATCTTTATCTAAATTGAGGCTTTCTGTTTTGTTTTTCCGTCTTTCTTTTGTTATTTGGTGTAGAGTGTATTTGTATTTCGCCGTGGTGGCTTTGATGGCGATATTTGCCTCCATAGATTGTCCTCTCTCTGCCATGTTCCTAGCATTTGAGACTTCGTCTTCCGCTTTCTGCAATTCATCATTCCAATAAGGCTTATAATTTTTCCTTGCCTCTCTTGGGATGGTTTCAGTGGCAGCTTGCATTATTGCTTTGCTTAGGCTTTCCACCATGGGCTTCATTTTGTTATTCCGTGTGTTGATGGTTTCACACAGCCCGTCTGTCAGGATTGCAAATCTGTCCTAGTCGGCTCGTTTGTAATTCCAACGTGGGAGCGGTTTTATTTCCTGTGGGCCTACTTCCATATCAACTTCTAGCCTAACTGGCCTGTGGTCGCTACCTGCCAATTGGTTTAGCACCTGGCAGTCTATTTTGTGGTGAATGTCCACCGTAGAAAAGGCCAAGTCTGGAGTATAGGTGGTATGCCATGTTCTAGAATAGAAGCTAGGGCTATCCTCCGGCCTATTGATTAGACAGAGATTTGTGTATATCTCCCAATCTTCCACTTCGTCACCTCTGCTGTCTGTGTCCGAGTATCCCCATCTCTCCGAATGGCTGTTGAAGTCTCCAGCTATTATGCAGTTGGAGTCTTTGACTTCCATACTCGAGAGCAACATGTCTTTGTTTGGTGGTCCGTACAGGTTGAAGATGGGGATCTTCGTCTCTTGTGCCATTATGTCAACTCCTACAATTTCTGCTTGTCCGGGCCAGCGAACCATAGCTGCCAAGACCCTTCTACACCTCCACGCGGTGATCCTGGATAACAGGCTGCAGCAGGGCAGACTAGCTAAGGAGAAGGGATCGAAGAGGGAATGCTAACCCGATACTCACAAAATGCTTGCTGAAGTCGGATGCGTTGGACCGAAAAGTGCAAATATCGCAGCCAAGCTGTAAACTACGACACAACGCATTCCGTTCTCTGGACTACATTCTGCTACTTAAGCCCTTTCAAGGTTTTGTAGTGGGAGATTGAGAACGAACGAAGAAGAAGAAGAAACAAAGTAAAATAATGAAAAAAACTTGATGAACCTCTGTAGTGCAGACTCGGATGAGTAGAGACATGTAATAGGTGCGAGTATGATCCCTTGCTTTGGTAACGAGGAGACGAGAATATAAAACCTAATTCGCGTTTAGAGAATTAAAAAAAAATTTTTTTTTCTTTTGTTCGCATTATTTCTTTAATCCCCAAGGCGGTGTGCGTTGCACTGTGGTTTTTATTTTGAGCCTGTCGGCCCAGTGCATCCGACTTCAGCATGCATTTTATGTAAGGGTCTGCTTCCTTCTGCATTTTTAAGGGTTTACTTCCCTGGGGTAACGGCTGGTGCTGTGATGGGGATTGAACCCAGCACCATTAGATTGTTAGCCGTGCCACTTAACCACTAGGCCACGCCTTCCCCTGTTTAGAAAATTTAAAAGCTTTTATTTAAACTTTACTCGTTGGTATGTATGTATGTCAGAGGGTAGCTGTAGTCAAGAGGTGAAGGCACTCCCCTCTCACAGTGATGAAAGGAAACGGGGTGGGGGGGGGGGGAATCAAATCCCGCAAATTTCAAGAGACCCCTGGTCTCACGGGAGTGCCTGCATCCCTAGTTACCTCCAGTCGTCTCGACCAACAGTTGCCACTGATCCAATGTAACCCGGGATAAGAGAGATTGGTGACTAGCGCATACTCAATCTTCCACACTATAATCCAAATACAGCGCACATCAAATTATTTAGACAAAACCGTCTGAGGTTGTGTGGCCATCATCACTCCGTGGTCGGCAAAACTTTATGGACGTATGTTCGTTACGATCAGATCTTGTACTTGACGAAAATTCACTTCCCAATAAGCCAGAGCGTTGAAACTTTCACGACACATCCACACTCGATGGCAATACACTTTGGTGCTATTTTGGGGACAATATTGAAACACTTTTGGGAGTCTGTTACAATTAAAGACTTCCATATTCATCCGCGGAAGCGTCTCGTTTATCGTAAGCTAGTTATGGCTTGGCTTGGTTCATTCTCAATCTCCCACTACCAAACACTGAAAGGGCTTAAGTAGCAGAATGTAGTCCAGAGAACGGAATGCGTTGTGTCGTAGTTTACAGTTTGACTGCGATATTTGCACCTTTCGGTCCAACACATCCGACTTCAGCAATCATTTTTTGAGTACCGGGTTAGCATTCCCTCTTCGATCCCTTCTCCTTAGCCAGTCTGCCCTGCTGCAGCTTGTTATTCAGGATCAACGCGTGGAGGTGTAGAAGGGTCTTGGCAGCTTTGGTTCGCTGGCCCTGACGCTAGCAGTCAGTTATGGGTCGCTGACCACTGCAGCACATGCGCTGCTCTGCGTCTGGTTCCCGTAAGCTAGTTATGACAACACGTGATTCCCACAGCATACACGCAAGGACACGTTGCGTATGCGTGCGGCACGGATTTTGACTGGGGGGGGGGGGGGGGGGGGAAAGAAAGGAAACAATTCCGACACTTTCGAGTTTCACGTGAAATCAGTTACAGGTTGCAATTGATTTTACTCCAACACGTCTGGCTTTCTTTTCTTTTCTTTTTTGTCTTTTTCATCTGTTTGTGCCTTTCAGCGTCAGGTTATGTTGGAGAGGTTTCTTGACCGGGCCCTAGTATGTGCTTCGTACACGGGGAGCTTCACTACTGCTGTAATCTTTTGCTATGGTTCTTTTGCGTTGCTTTGTATTCATTGTATCTGTATAGCAAAGCTTTCTCAGGGATACCGTCTTCTTCTTTGTCATTCTCTCTGAAACTCTCTACCAAGCCCTGAGGTGCATGATATCCGGAGAACAGAATACGTTGTGTAGTTGTTTACTGTCCACAACGAGTAAGTGGCGGATTGTAGTACCTTTCATCACATCCCGAGCATGGTGACGAAGGTGGACCACGGTTCCCCAGGTGGTCGTCTCATGCTCGGCTTCATCTGCGTGGCGCTCACTACTACGGTGATCACATCGATCCACATCTCGTCAGTCAGGCTGGCTTGAAAACAGCCAGTTTCCAGGGAACGCTACATGGAAATGAGATTGTGGTCTTTGTCAGTGTATTGACCCTGACGCGACATCCTGGTCAGTATTTTGTGCCTAACTGGACTAGCGACTGATTACCCCCGTCGTGTCGAAGTTAAAACTTGGGGAAACTATCTGGTGTTTTGCGTGTCACGTGGCCGAAACATTTGGGTTGTTGTTTCTTTATGAGGTCTAGCACTGGTGTTGTACCAACTTGTCTCCTCCACCACATATACTGTTTAATGCATTTGGAAATAAAAAGTTTTTTTTATATATTAAAGTTGACTACTATCTGGTATAATTTGAAATTAAAACTCCAGAATTAAATAGCCCAAGATGCAGCAGCGAACGACCTGACAGTAGCCAGCAATAAATTTCTGGCTGCTTGCATCAGGGTTCGAACCAGAGCTGACCAAGACCCTACTCTGCTTCCACGTGGAGGCCCTGGAAACAGGTTGCCCTAGTCGCTAGTGTTAGCAGGCTGGTCAAGGGATAGGGTTCGCAGTGGGAAGGCAACCCCGCTATTATGAAATGTCTGCAGACATGCGAGGATGTTGTCGGGCAGACACCGTAGCATCGCTGTATACCACGGCTCAACGTTCCTTTCAGTATGAACGCCGAAGAAAAGAAGACGACGATCAGATCTATACACCTCTTGGACATCGGCCATCCATCATGGCAACAGACGATCGACGCCTAAAAGGATTATTATTGTATCATATAGTTTTTAATTGAGGTAGCCCGATTAGTATTTTCGTTGAGCATTCACTACCCACGACAAAGTTACGGGGTTCAACTCCGGCTGTCAACACGACCCTGCTGTAAACTGTGAAGAGGTTCATTGTGAATATGTAGCTGACCTATTGCGGTGGAAGGGAAGGCAGCGAGGAAGGGAACTGGCCACTTCACCTCGAACAAGATGTGGTTCTTAGTACAGTGAAGTCTCTAACACTCCATCCCCGATAGCAGTTCCAACTATGTGACTTTAAAACAATTGTCTTACTTCTGAGTTTCCTAGCCCCATGCGTCAGAACTGGTGTCAGCGTCATGAGTTGCTATAATAGACTCACTGAGTAGAACGTTGTAATGTTCGACCAACCTGCTAGCTGTTTCTTTTGAGGTGCGGGATTGGGGGGGGGGGGGGGGTGCCGGAGGGACGTTGGGGTAGATCG